>JAPMOQ010059918.1:388321-465397 GCA_026543055.1 Argiope trifasciata
AAGGTTTTTAATATCAATTTAGAATAAGGATTAATTTACATTTCTCAGATATATTACTCATCTGGGGATCTTTTTGATCATTTGAGTAAACTATAGTTGAAAGGCGTCCGCAAAGATATTTTTACTACTGTTGTTTACAGACGGCAAATACACAGCCGAGATATGCATAAGTAATACACAGCAGCACTTGTAATAAACAGAATATCACAAATAGTAATTGGTAATAAGCAACCACAACAGTAGTAAAAATATAGTGACAAGGGCCGGAAGCGGAAATTCATGTAACTCTTCACTACAGTCTCTCCAAACGCCTGCTATTCTCCAATGTCTTCACGATTTAGCTGCCACACTGGCAACTCCACAAATACTTCTTCAACACAAGCCCCCAAGACTTGGCGCATGGCTCAATGCACTAATCGCTTTAGATCCACTCAAAGCTTCCGTTTCGCTTAACTAATTCGTCATGGACTTACTATCCGGCTATATGACTGACAACGGCTTAAACTGTCGGCTTTTTATAGCTTCCGGGGCAAGTCAAATAAAGTTATCGAACAATCAAGCATAATTCGCCTCCTATTGGCTCCATCTCAAAAATTCCTGTATATTCTAGTGTCAGCCATTGTGACGTCTAATGATAGCCAAGCCCGGGATTCATTTGTCCAACATCCATTTAGCATCCTGTAAGGCTATAGGTAGAACCTTCGTTCTTATAGTGGAAGTAACTTCGAAGCGAAGCAATATTACAGGTTAGTAACAATATTAAACTATAACACTATTTGTTTTTTTTTTGTTGTATACTAATATTATACAAAATTTTCGATTTCAAATAAGATGCTGAGTATCGATTTCATGCATCATTTTCATATGTCAAGTGGATACATTGCTGTAAATTTGCTATTAATGTATGCAAATAGTAATATTCAAATATTTATAATTTGCAAATTTATTTGTTTATATATTTGTCTGATACACACTGAAGTGACAAAAGTCATGGGATGACTGTTAATATCGTGTCGGTCCTCCTTTTGCCACTCGAAGTGCAACAACTCGACGTGTCATGGAGTCCACAAGTCGTTGGAAGTCCTCTGCAGGAATATTGAGCCATGCTGTCTGTATAGACGTCCATAATTGTGAAAGTGTGGATGGTGCAGGAGTTTGGGCACGAACGGACCTTTCGATGATGTCCCATAAATGCTCGATGGGATTCATATCGGGCGATCTAGGTGGCCAGATCATGCGCTGGAATTGTCCGGAATGTTCTTCAAACCAATCGCGAACAGTTCTGGCCCGGTGACATGGCGCATTGTCATCCATAAAAATCCCATCGTTGTGTGGGTACGTGAAGTCCATGAATGGCTGCAAGTGATCTGCAAGCAGCTGAACATAACCATTTCCAGTCAATGATCGGTTCAGTTGCACCAGAGGACCGAGTCCATGCCATGTAAAAACAGCCCACACCATTATGCAGCTACCACCAGCTTGAACAGTGCCTTGCTGACAGTTTGGGTCCATGGCTTCGTGGGGTCTGCGCGACACTCGAACTCTACCATCAGCTCGTTACAACTGAAATCGTGACTGATCTTACCACGCCACGGTTTTCCACTGGTCTAGGGACCAGTCGATATGCTCACGAGCCCAGGAGAGTCGCTGCAGGCGATGTTGTGCTGTCAGTAAAGGCACTCGAGTCGGTCTTCTGCTGTCATAGCTCAAGGAAGACAAATTTCGCCGCACAATCCTATCGGACACGTCCCTCGTACGTCCCGCATTGATTCCTGCAGTTCTTTGACGAAGTGTTGCGTGTCTATTAACATTGACCATACTACACAGACGTCGGCGGTCTCGGTCGTTAAGTGCAGGTGGTCGCCCACTGCGCTGTCCATGATGGGATGTGATGCCTGAAATTTCATACTCTCGGCACACTCTTGATACTGTGGATCGCAGAATGTTGAATTCACAAACGATATCCGCAATGGAATGACCCATGCGTCTAGCTCCAACTAACATTCCACGTTCAAAGTCAGTGAATTCTCGTCGTGCCGCCATAAATCACGAAAAACCTGTTCACACGAATAACTTGAACACAAATGAAAGCTCTGGAAAACGAACTGCGCATTTATACTTTTTCGCTGTGATACTACTGCCATCTGTATATTTGCATATTGCTATCCCGTGACTTTTGTCACTTCAGTGTATGTTCCAGCATTTCCATAGGTAAAAATTACCTTTTCACCGAATTCACATGACGTTTTTCTTTCTGATTTGCAGTACGGTATTTGAAAAAAAAAAATGACTTTATCCACTCATATCAAAAGTGTGTGTATGTGCCTCGGAACATTTTTCTTTAAAATTTTAATCAATTAAAAATTAGGCGAGACTTTAAAATTTGTAAGCTTTAATTTTCCCGAGTACTATTGCACAAAACTTCTACAAGGAGCTACATGCTCCTTGCCGTTGCTGGGTGAACAGGCCACAAACCAATAGTAGGTGTGATGGAATGAAGTTTATTTTATATCTGCCGATTCCATGTCAATTACCAAATTGAATGAATATGTTTGTGAAAGATCTCTTAATGTCACTGAAATTAAATAAGACTTTCATGCCTATCATTGTTTGATACTTTAATTTGATGTTTAAAAAATACTTCTTGAAGGAGTTACGAATATATAATAAAAATATACATAAGAAAGTATAAAACATGCGAAATTTAATCAAAGAAAACACAATCAATATTTCTGTTGAATAAGCTTATAGCCGGATTCGGATAGTAAAGTATATACTGTCATTCTCGGAGTGGAAAATTCTCCTTGTTTTTGTGCATGCCTAAGGTTGGGTTTATTTTTTCAAAAAAAGGGGTGAAAGAAGAAATCAAAAGAGGAAATATTTACAGTTTGCAGAAATTTGAACTGAAATTATGAATCGTAATAACTGCTTATCTTTCTGCTCACCACCTCTTAGCGAAGTGCAATCATCGGAAAGTGCTAATCTCGAAATCTTGACATGAATATTATATTTTTTTCACTTCTGATATCAATTTATCGCCACACTTCCCATCAGAAGCAAATAAAAAAATAATTTATTCATTTTTTGTGCCTTTTGTAAAAATTTAGAAATTGAAATAGTTGGTATTGCTTTTTATGTGATAATTTATGATAAAATGGCTGATAAAATCATTAGTTAAATAGTTAATCAATTCAGTGTAATCATTTGATTAGTATTTTATACATTTTTTAATTTTAAATTTAGTGCATCATATCAGAGGACGATAAAGAATTGTATCGACCAATATCTAATCATCTCTGTAGGTTTCTTACTAATAGAGCAAATAAATATCTGGAAACAAATATATGTATAGATAGATGTACCTAAAATACTTTGTTATGTAATTATTATTACGCTTTAGCATGCAAGAACATTTGAAATAAGGTAATTAACGTATTTTATTTGCCTATTTCAATCGAAATCTAATTTAAATACTTATAATACACATTTTGATTTAAAAAAAATAATTGTCCTTAATTTTTTTAAACCTTTTTCATCTTTTAATTCTTTCGTCTTCTTACAACCATTCAAAAAATAACAATTTCAATTTTTCCCCTCCCATAATAAAAAAAGAAGGGGTGGGTGGATAAAAAATTCCATTCACAACAATAGAAATTCAAAGTAATAAAAGAAACGTGAATGAAAATCATTAGCTTCAAACAAACAAACAAAAAAACTATTCCTTTTCCTCCACCGTTAAAGTTGCCGTTAACAGTTCATTCAATTAAATCCTCATTTATCCGCCGAAACTATTACATCTCGGAGTAGGGAAGAGCGGAGAAAAGGCTTCAATCAATTTCATGAGCGGACAAATCGCCTGACAAAAACAGTTATGCTCGTTATGAGCAAGAGCGTGTCCAGCAAAAGAAAGCAATAGCGACCATCTGGCTTTCGTATCGGTCACTAAAAATAGCTAGCGACGTCGCCGAAAGAGGCTTATTAGTTAGAAAACAACTAACCGCGATTCACCAAAATTAAAGCTTACATTCTGGAATCGAATCTGGCAGCTGTTGAAATGATTTAAATTATTATTATTATTTTTTTCTTCTTTCATTTGGAAATTGAAGGGTTTGCTGCAAAAGGAGGTAGCATTCAAATTTACAGAAAACTGTAAAAAACATTTGTAAATTCTAAATTCCAATGAGACAGACAGTTCCGTCCTTTGAGAAAAGCGAGAACAATGATTAGAGCTACATTTTTTTTGGCACCAAATGAATAAGGACCCCATATAACTGTAACACAGTGCATGTAACTCTATATTCCCCAAATTAGAGCTACATACTTTTTGCAGAAAACGCTTCATTTGTGGAATACAATAGTAAGCAGAGTTGTTGAAATAAGTGACAGAATTTACAATTTGAATTAAAAAACATTTCTTAAAATATACACATTTAAAATCTTTCATTAGATTCAATTTAAAATTGATATTCACTATAGTAGTATATTAATATGCATGCTCAAATTTCATTTTTAATGAAATTTGATTATGTATGAATTAGTAGCCATCTCTGATAACTGGTTCTTTAGCTGGGGATATTGATATACTTTATTTAATATAAATAGATATAATATAATATCCATGATACTGTCAAATTGCAATTAAATTATTTTAACCCTTTATTCTCCGAAAAATAATTCGATGCAAAATTATTCACCTAATTCAAAGACTTGCTTATTGTTCCTAAAAACAAGTATATATATAAATGTTTTAAGTCGAACTCCCCCGAAAAATTTATTTACATCTTTTTACCATTATGTGGGTATTTTAAACAATCAAAATTGACGTATAAATTTTGAAAAAAGCGTCAAAATGATGTACCGTTTTGAATGAGGCCTGAGAGCAGCATACGAGTGAAAAGTGTTTATTGTTTTACATCTGTTCAATATACACATGAACTTTTTCAATAAAGAACAATAGCGTGACATCGTCACGCCAATAAAAACGCAGATATTTATTCCATCTATCTTTTAAATGTTGCGGTATTGCAGTTTCATTTTTTTTCTTTCGTGAACAACTCAGATATTAAACAACATCTTTCTTCTATAACTTTCAACCATAGCAACTGAATATTTGATGAAACATATAAAAATGTTTTGAATTTCAGAGAAGTAATGCAATCTGTTGTAGGAAATTATTCAAAAAAAAAAAAAAATGTAGCCGAAATTCATGAAAAATTTCCTTGTCTTTTAAACAGTATCTTTAAAGGCACCCTTTTTTAAAATTTGAAAAAAAAAAAATCATTTTTGTGAAATAATAATTTTAGAGCTTATCGTTAAAAAGCAATAAAGTTTTGAGAATTTTTAATCAATCAAAAATTTAAAATTTTCTCTCAGATGTCGCACATTGCTAGTCTCCAAATATATACACCAAGTTATACAACTCCAAGTCATATGGTTTGGCCAACACACTCACATGCATCTTAATTATTAGTAGAGATAGAGATTAATCCAGTACTCCATAATTATTCTAAAATAGGCCTCTTATAACATTTACCATTACCTGTTCTTTTTGAGGGGGAGGGAGGAGATGGAAGGAAGAAAGCACGCTGTCTTGTATGGCCATTACAAGTTTTTTTTTTAAGTAAAGCTAAATTAATATAAAAAAATTACATATTATTTCGCAGTGATTATATAACAGGGGATTGAAAATACACATTTTGCGATACAAATGTTGAATACAAAACGTAACAGAAAATTCCTGGAATTTATTGAAAAATTAATAATTACATTATCTATATAAGCCATAATTAATGTTCCCTATTTAGGGCTCACTTCGGATCATCTAAATGATATTAATCTTATAAGTTCGAAACGATTTGGATGGCAATGAAAGGACGAGAAAAACATTCTACGAATTAAGCAAACATTTTCGAAGAACTAGGGTTTTTTCCTCCCAATAGTCTAAGAGTATTTGTGAAAAATTTTATTTCATTGTATTCAACTATACACCTGCATTTAATAGATGGAGTTATATTAGTCATCTTTACTTTCTCGCATATGAAGAATATACAGAAAAAAATGTGCTGGATGCGTGTGTAATACATAAATCGTTTTATGTCCAAATTTCTATCTCCAATTCTAAAAATTTGTCACTCTCATAATTCGATTTATTTTATCATTATTCAAAGAAAAAAAGAAGAAAGTTGCAGAAACAAAAAACATCTTTTATCTTTCAAGTATAAGGAAACCGCCAAACAAAGCTTTAGTTTTTCCCTTTAACCCTTTATTTAATGATGGTACTTAAAAGTACCATTTAAATCTAGCTTTCATCTTTACTATATGACTATTTTTGCTGATTGTATTCTAAAGAACACGGAACATGTAACCCAAATAACATGAAATTAATATAAGCTAAAAGCAGAATTAAAAATATTTAATTTATAATTAAATTAATTAAGATATTTATGTTAATTACATTTTTTTCCTTGGGTTTCCTGGGATTATTCTGCCAGGAAACTAAACTACTGGTACAAAAATGAAGTTGGAAAATGGATGGGAACATAATTTGGTAAATATAGGGTTAAAATATACTACGACGCCATCTATGAAAATCGGGCACGAAGATCTTAGGCTTTTGTTTCTTTTTATGAACATTTTATTAGTGTTTTTGTTACCCAAGTTTCGTGTTTTTTGAATAGGAAGGGAACAAAATATCATTTTCCATTATCCAATTTATTAGACTTGTTTCATCATATATTCGCTTGACGATTTCCATAACAACGTGTTTCTTGAGAGGACCTAGATGTTAAAAGTAAGAACGGAAATCAAAGTCAATCAATATTAAAACTCGAGAGAACGGAGAAAAGAATCAATATAATATAATAATATAAACGAGAAAAGCATATCGATTTCGAAATACGAGAAATACTTTTACAGTACGGAGAGAAATAAAAAGTTATAAATCGGAAACGATGCAAATATAATCTTCAGACAGTTCAACTTATTTATAGAAAAATGACATTTGTTTAGACATTACATCCTGATTTACGAGAACCACCAATGCACTTGTCCAATTATCTTCCTTGACTTGGAGAACCAATTTATTTCTCTCCAAGGGCAATCGGTAGAAACCGAATCCTTCTAGAAGATCATTGATATTGGAAATGCAAGTTTCTCAATATATGAGTGACTGTACTGAAGAAGTAAAGAAAGTAAAGCAAGACCTGGGAACGGTACTTGAATAAATTAGGCATGTTTCTTATCGATAGTATAATCGATCTACCACTGCTTGCCAAAAGCTATAATTTTTTTATATTTTTCTATAGATTTAAAGAACAAAGTAAAATGCATGCTTATTTCCCTTAAATAAGAACAGGTTCATCAAATCTTCAAAATATATCGAATTCGGCAGACTGGTTTTGAAGCTGAAGTATTTAAAACTCAACTTTTGAGCATAATTGGAAACAAAAATGAACATAAAGTAGTTTCAGAGTCACTATAGATTTAGTTCTGTTTTACTACTTTCTCATACATGGAGTAGAGGAAGAGTAATAAAGGTTTAAAAAGCTTGAATTCGATATTTAGACAAATCTTCCTCGTTATCATGTGAGAGCATGACCTTGTTTTCGTTAGGAGGTTTTGAATAATTGTAGGAAACAAATAAATAAAGCTCGAAGTCGCACAGCAATGAATAAAGCATAAATTGCAATATTTATCAAATCTTTTTATCCCATTTATTTTACCTGCTTTTACCAGTATTGCATTTTTATGTACGCTTCAGCCTTATTTTTCCTTATTCTGTAGTTATTTTTGACAAAATAAATTAATAAAATGTTACGATGATGCAGTTTTTTTAATGGTTCCTAACAGAAAAGAATTAAACAATAAGCGGATACAACATATGTATCATATACAGAAAGGTGGTCCTTTGCAAATTAAATTAAATACAAAATAAATAAATAAAATTTAAAAAACAAACCTTATTTCTCTTTTCCGATTTCTTGTCATTTTATATGAATCATACTGTCTGCTTTTTTGTTTATTTATGTTGTGCTTCTACCATGCACTTTTGATGTAAATTTCAAATCCGCATCCTATTTTTGTAAATTGTGGAAAAACATGATGCATTTGAGATCTGGTCACAAACCGCAGATTTTTAAACCGTTGCTCTACACCTACCGAAAGCACCTCATATATGAGGATGAGAAATAGGGTGCTTGGTTCTTGTCACCTGGTGGGATACAAAAATGATGGGCTTCGGCTAATTACCTCCTACCGATGACGGGGCGTGTTCCCCACGGGAAAGGTTGTACCGAGGCCTGTGATGACCCTTAGAACTTAACTTTAATTCCCGCCAGTGTTGTTATCACGGCGGGCCGATCAGTAAAATTAATCTATGTCCCACAATCATGTTAAGGAGAGGCCAATTATGGTAACTCTTACTCTATAAATTAAACAAGTGACTAGCCATACATACGGCGTATACTGCTCGGAATCGATTTGAATCTCTGAATCTGAAGTGCTGATTCTGCCATAGAAAATAGGAAACAATAAAACATAAGCAAAACAAACAACAAAAACATGGATGATAGAAATTTTTCTCAGGCTATAATAAGCAACACAGCATCTAACTTAAATTGATCGATGTTAATGAAGCATTGGTATAATATTGCACTTTTTAACTTGCTTATACCGTTATGTTAAAATAATCTGTCTAAATCCGAATTCTCTTTTCGATTCCAATATTCTCTTTTCGACTTTCTTGCATATTTCCACAATAGCGTATTGTACTTTTAGCTTCGTTGTATAATTCAGAGTATCAATTATGCTTTTTGGGCCTATTTCCATTAACCATAAATAATCAAACATATTTGTGCAATTATGATGTCGATATCACCATGAATTTTATTTATATAGCTTGCTAATTTGTCATGTTTTCATACTATCAATTCTCTGATGTGAAAACTCCATTTCTTAAATAGAATATTTTTCATTAATATAATCCAGAATATTTCCTACTAATGAGGTCATATTTTTGAAATAAGGTTTTTATGCAAAACAACATAAGTACCTTATTAATTAAATTTTAGCGTTTTCGTAGTAACCACCTAAAATATTGTAATATTTAAAATAATTTTATACCATTTTAACTTTTAAAAATTATCTTTTCGACTATATAAACGATATTATGGTGTAAATATGTTTTCTGCGTTTATTCGATTTCAAAACAAAAAAAAAAAAATTAATTACATTTTCTAAAATTAAATTTGAGAATTGTGAACGAATATTAAATGAGTCACGAGATACAATAAATAGTTTCTTTCTTTACAATTCTGAAAGAACACCATGTTTTATAATTCTAAAAGAATATATGTATCTAATTATAAAAATGAATATTTGTTTGTTCATATTTTGTATAATGCCGAACCTTCATCCTATGTTGTTAAAACATTGAGAAATTATTGATTGATTTCACTCAATATTATTTCTTCAACGAAGTAATTATAAGAAGCCAAGTGATCTCATTTCTTTAGATATTTAACACAAAGAATAAAAATGAAATTATAATGTATTAATCCGATATTATAATTATATTAATATATAGAGAACTTTAAGAGCAAAATCGTATATTAAACTATTAATCGTAATGCCTATGCATTACGGATATAGAATACGGATTTACAAAACTTACAAATTGAAGTTAAATCCTTATATTTTTTTTAAATTCGATATAAAAATTACGCATAATTCACGAACACTTAATTTAATCTATAGATTCTTCAATCGCCATATTTCAGAAATGGCAGGTTCAGCTACGATAATTAGAAGATGAAAAATGCAAAACAGTTAAACTATTAATATTATATTATACACTAAAGCAGATATGTAATAGGGAAATAGACATTTACTTCAGGCCTTGTAAATATCTAAAAACTCGGCATTTTAGAAAAAAATATTTGTAAAACTTTATTTTTTTTCCCTTACATTGAAACATATACATAATATAAATGAAATATTAATAAAAATTTTACAATAGATTTTTAACCAAATTTTTTAAAAATCAGGCTAAAATATAAAGGAATTCAAAATAAAATATTCTAGAACTTACATGGGATGGAAGGTTAATTAATAGCTTCTTGTTTGTAGCAATGATAATGGAATCGAATGTTTAACAAATTCATCTGGTTCAAAGCATAAAATCGAGAGTGTCTTATTACTGGGGTAGTAACTAAGTGATTGCGAATGTTCCATAAAAAGAAAATAAATTAAAAGATCTACTTGGAAGTATTAATTTATTTTGTGATGATTTTTCCACATCTTTCAGATAGTGTCATAATTCAATGTTCATAAAATTTATAATTTTTGCGGGACATAATAGTTTTGCCATATAAATAAGATTTCACATCAGCAACGCCATTAAAAATTTAACCCTTTAAAGAGTTCTGCACAATACAAATTATATAGATAGAAAACAAAAAGTATGTCACTGCTACATGACATCCCGGACTAGATCCAATAATTTTTGGGGATAGACCACAGGTGTGTAAAGTTTTATCATGTTGGAAAACAATAAATTTCCTTATGGTTAAGAATTCTGATTACTTTTCTTGAACTGCATCGCTTAAATTGGCTTGTGGCTGAAAAAATGCTTTTGAATTAATAGTTTTACTCCTTTTGTGAAAGTTCAATAAGCAGAATTCTCACATAATACCACCTTAAAATACAATCCTTTTAGGTGAATCTCAATTTTCGATGCTGCTTATCCTGTTTTGATCACAATCTTTTTCGATTAACACTTCTGTACACTATTCACTACCAATCAGTCGTTCCTGAAATAGGTGAATTGCATTGCACTTCAGAATTAAGTTTTAGATGCTAATGCATTGCATGAAATGAATTTACTTAAACTGACGAGTGATAGCCGAGCTGCATTAATTTTTTTAAAGCATATGTTATAAATTAAATTTAACTGTAATCTTACGTATTGTGCTATGACGATCTAAATTGATAATGGCCTGCTCCAACTGAAATACCAGATTGTTATTCATTTTTGAGTAAAAAATATCAGGACCAAAATGGGCAAGTCACTTTTGAAGTCGTTCTTTCAAGGTTTTATTCACTTATCTCGCATATGGCTTTTTGCACGCTTGCAATGTTTCTGAAATAATACAATAAAATATGCCAGAAATTTCCGATTTGTTCCTCCATTTTTGAATTAGAATAAAAACAAACCATATAACTAATCGATTAAATTTCTCAGTAACTAAAAGTGATCTAAAAAACTATGGGTTAGGTTCTTTGAAAATACCGAGAAAAAAAAAACCCATATACCAGCAAAATCCACAAACATTTAATTGCTAAACCAATATTTCTACACCAATATATTGCTAACAATATTCAATGTTTCCTTTACAAAAAAAAGAATAGAAGGAAACTTTTTGATAGCTTTTAAAAGAGGCAAAGAACGTGGTATAGGTTCAAATACATTCCATGAAAGACAGGTTTTAAATCCAACAATCACCCACCTGGTCTTCTTCACTATTTGACTTTCCATTATGAATTTTGACATCAAACGAAATTAAACAAAGTTGAAGAGAGACATTTTTCATTACAAGCAAACGGAATAAAGATGATTTAAAAGAAAAATATGTGAAGAAATCCTCCATCATAATATTTGTTAATATGATGGTGGATTTAGCATATCACAGAAGTGGTTTTATGCATATTTTTTCTGCACCTGTTACATCAGCAGTAATTGAAAGAATTTTCAACATTTTCAATTCGATTCGCATTTAAAATAAGACTGACGTTTGAATGAGTAGCGAAAGGTTAAATGATTGAAATTTTTTACATATTGATGAGGATATATATATACTTTTTAAAATCGGACTCAAGGAAAAAAAAGAAAATAAGCGCTCACTTATGAGTGAAGAAGATGGCACAGAAAAAAAAAATTCTTTTGGATGTCTAAAACTTCTATATGCCTTATTTGAAAAGATCTGAATGTAACTCAGGTTGATGTTTAAATCATAAGTTAAGAATTCAAAAAGACTAAAAATAAAGTTATCTCACATATTAGTTACAAAGTCAGTTCTTTTCATTTAAAAATCAAACTCACTATTTTCCTTATTTAATTAAATTGCATTTTAACGAAATAATAAAAATTTTATTACTCAATGTAATTCGAAAGATCTGATATAAATATCAGTAACTAAGTAATTTATGCATGCATCATGCAGTATTATAGTTGCATTTTCCATCTTATGAAAATGAAAAAAGTTCATATGCTGGTATTTTTTTAAAAACTTTTTCATATCCTTAATTTTATTATACACACACACTTTGATATTTTACATTGCTAACAGGTAAATTGGTATTTTACATTGGTACAGGCAAAGCTCTTAACCGGCTTGTCTGGTGTGTTGTTAGACTTTTAAACATGTGTAACGTCCAGTAGACCTTCGAATTTTATTTAGATCGTATTTCGGATAAATGCTTGCTTACTGTTATCAAAACTCTTAAAGTTTAATGGCATGATTCTTTTTTTTCTTTCACCTCCTTTCATGAAAACACAGTACAATAGGAATTTTCTGTTTCTATATAAGTCATAATGCAACACAATAATTATGTTGAATATGTAAAAACTATAAGTATTATATGGATTCTCGTTTAAATTAAAACTATAAAACAGGAGATGTTATCTACATATACAGAAAAAAAAGTTAAATGTTTTGACAAAAAATTAAGTTTCTAAAAATTAACGAATACCAAAAATAATAATAAAAGCAAATACTTACTCGATTGTATTTAGAGAGAACATTAAAAAATAAAGTACATTATTTATTTATTTATTGAACAAGAACCAGGGATAAAAACGGTTTGAATAAATATTATTTAAATTTGAGCAAAATCTATACTACATAATTTTTTTCTTTATTTTATACAAAATAATGTATAAACAGAAACAATTTATTGTAACATTTTTATAATATGAAACAGTTGAAGAAAACGTTTAACTTCTATACGTCGTAAAAATAGAACAATTACAAAAGAAACAACTTATAATAAGAAAACATTATCATAGTTTTTTGCTTCCATCTTTTCAATGACGATTGAAAACAGATAATTTATCATAAATATAACGCTTTTTAACATTCGTCAGTTCAAAAATAAAGTCCATCTCAATTGTAAAAAAACTATAAGGCATATTCATCATAATTTCTGATAAAATATCAATTCTTTTTTTATATATATTGCACATAAAGAGTAAAAGAATCAATTTTGTGGAAGAAATCAGCTATCGTTTTTGATGCATTTCAAAATTCGGCTTATAAAATTATTTTAATCACTTCAGTAGCTAAAGAGTAATCTATTTGTGGACGGCATTAGCGGAGATGACAATACTTTCAATATGTGAGAGAAAAACATTTGAGCGGTTTTCTTTAGAATTTTATGTGACATTAATAGAAAATGTGAGCTTTCTCTGCAGTTAAGTGTCGCGATGTCCTGATTGTAAAGTCTCGGTACGAAAAAGCAGGGTTTCGGGCTTGAGACCGATTCCACCAAAGAAC
The DNA here is from genome assembly GCA_026543055.1 of Argiope trifasciata. NCBI lineage: Eukaryota > Metazoa > Arthropoda > Arachnida > Araneae > Araneidae > Argiope > Argiope trifasciata. The sequence goes on from JAPMOQ010059918.1 coordinate 401,872, forward strand.
TGTCGTGTAAGCGGGTCAGATGAACGTTAAATCCGTCATAACGAAAGGTCCGCCTGCTGTGAAAGTTTACAGAGCGGGTAACAGCTCAGGCGTCGTCCTCGTCCTCTGACCATGGTTCAAAATGACGAGGTCCGTCCCGAAATAGCCCTAATGTTGTTTTAAAAACCGGATATTCATACAACTAATTTTCAGTACTGTTAAAATGATTATGATGAAAAAAAAAAAATCTTGAATCCTAAAAATCAAATTCTGATGCTGCTGGTGACGTTTTGCGCAAAGAATTTTCTTAAAATGTATTTTAATTACTGTATAAGAATTTAATAAATTTAAATTATCTTGGGAAAATTTTATATGAATATACATTAAGGTGATGTTTTATTTTTTTCAGCATGCATTGACACTTCATATAACCATGTGAATAGTTTTCATATGAACGTACAGATTATCCCTGCGCGTAAACGATTTGCTACAGACATGGCAGACATGCAACTCTCGGCAACTCTGGTGGACCTTGAGGTGACGGCGCATAGTACCGGCATCGAAGAAACTCCTCCTGCACACAGGACAAACGCGTTCGTTGAAATTTCGTTGCGATTCGTCAAGAAGATCCCAATCTAGAAAATTCAAAATTCAGAAAATGTGTATTAATATTTCATAATGGTCAAGAAAATTCTACAGATATGAATTAAAAATCAGTCATCAGTAATGGTTTAAAAGTAATGAGTGATTTCAACGAAGCATTAACTAACAAATTCAAAGGCAAGCAGGTCTTAAGTTAATTCTGGATTCCATTCCATTCAATTCTCTTCATAGTATTTCATCGAAATAGTCAGTAACAGGGGTCGATACAAAAGCGCCAAAAGACAAAGAAAAATTCATGCGTCTCTAAGGCAATATTTACTTACATTTTATATATGTAGCCCAATTTGTTTTAAATAGTGGTACAAAAAAATCTTTTTATTAATTAACAAATAAATAATGGCGAAAAAATGTTTAAGTAATCTTGATTATCTTGCAATTCAAACAACAGTAATACATTGGCATATGTAATGATAAATTTTCAGCTATAATTACTACGTTTCAATTTCTTAATTGCAACTAATTTATTTACGATTCAGTATTTATTATAAGAGACAAGAAATATAATTTATTTATTATATAATTTTATTATAAGACCTTATTTGATGATCAAGTAACAGTTCACTATAAAAAAGAAAGATTCAGGAAAATCTACATATGCCTAAAAAATTTCGGGGATAAAATATAATCAGCAATAACAAACAAATGAAAAATTATACCACTACCATTATCAGAAAACATAAAAATAATTACGGTACCATCGGGGTAAAGCGAATGCTTGAAATTGTCATTCTACTTCGATTGTATCATAATTACTTTTCAAAAATATAGTTTCTCAAGAACACGTCATATTATACACATAAATAAAGTAAGACACATTCTAGTTATTTTACAGTTGTGTCAGTACAGGGCTTCTTAATCTATTTAAGGCTGAATTATATAATATTAAGCTGCCTTAGGACATCATGGCATTCAGAGTTCCGAAATACAAATCTATTTGAATGTAGCTTTTTTTTTTCATACAAAAATGGAGATGTCAAGGGAAAATTTAAAAGTTTATTATAATAAAATTCAATTAAATGAAGAGCAATGAAAAAATATGTTTTAAAAAAATTAACTGAAAACAAATTTCTAGCAAAATAAAAGATGTTACCAAATCAGATTCAATAAATAAAGGATGATTAAGAATTTGAATAATAAAATTTAAAAAAACTCATTGAGATTTCCTTAAATGAAAATAAACATATAAAAGCATAACACTGTAAAAAGAAAATAACAATAATGTGATTATTAGCTTGAAAGTGAAATGTATAAATGCATATATTTAAAATCAAATACATTAATTGGAATGTATATATTTACTGCAAGTAACTTAAATTATTTCTACTTTAAATGCTTTATAAACAATTGATCACAAAATTTAATATTTTTATTATTCCACACTTCCAAAACTTATAGTCAAACACTTAAAATGCATAAAATATCGAAATAAAAAAGAATAAGAAAAGCAAAACAAACTTGATGTTTTCAAAACATTTACTTTTTTTATTTTGAAAACAATATAAAATGTTTAAACATCAAAACTATATTTTGAACCACAAAATACTAGCCAACAATCATATTTTTTTCTTCTAATAAACCATCTATAAACAATTTTACAATGATGAAAATTGGTTTCAGTACTTTTCGTAAAGATTAAAATATTCCATTGATTTAAATGTAAATTTAATTTCATCTTCAATTTATTTATGAGTTGAAACAACAATAAGACCAAACTTATTTGACTGTATAAAAAAATCAAAGTAAAAACTTGGAAGAAATAACATATTACATTTCAAAAGAAATGGGAGGAAGAGTAAAACAAATAAGAATATTAGTGCAGAAAAAAAAAAAAAAAAAAACAATAATATATATAGTTTTAAAAAATTAATAAAAACTTGACTTGTATTAAGAGAAATAAAAAATAGATATATTTTATTTTCAAAAGTTAACTACAGTGCTGCAAAAACAATTTTAACATGGCAATATAAAATGCTGCTCAGAATACATAAATGAATTATTCTTTCTTTAAAAAAATAAAATCAATGCTTTAAAAATGCACTTCCTGACCAAAAAAAAAAAAGGTATATAAATTTTTAAAATGTTAGGACACCTCTAAATTGTAAATTGCCTAAAAATGTGAATGATAAAATGTGCCCTAGTGGGGTAAAAATTACCGATTTGTATCAGAATCCCAACATCAACGGGGGGGGGGGGATAATTCCCAGCATATTACCACATCTCAGAAAACATGAATAATTCAAAATCACTGTGGCAAATGTGTGATTAAAATATAACAATGAGCTTGTGTAAAGGCCATAGAAGCAATCTAATCATCCTTAAAATTTTACAAACTGCTTCAATAAAATAAGTAAAATAATTTCCATTTAAGGAATAAATTAAGTATGTAATTTAACATTAAATCATAGATTTAATCTCATTCAAAATAATGGTTTGTATCCCCTGTACAAGACTGAAGAAATGAATGAATAGGACATTTTTATGTAGCCATCTGGCCATAGACAGAACATATATTATCCAATTACCTGATGTTGCCCACTGCCTGGTTTCAGTCTCTTATAGCCAGCATATCAACCTATCGATCATAAATTACTGTTGTTCTCTTTGACTGTCTACCACTAACTGTTATAACAACTGTCGTTACATTTTAGAATGCTTTCAAAGCTCGTGAAGCAACATTTTTTGTCAGTTTCAAATTCATTCACAAATTATGCTCTTCTGACAGCCCTCAGATCATTCTGCCTAGTATAAAAGGTATCCTGAGCCATTGTAAGCAGGTGATACAACAGCAGCTAAAAATGCATTCCTCCTTCTTTTTAAGTAGTCTTGCATGCAAGCACTGACTCTACATATTGTATGTGCCTTCAAGTTTCTTATAACATCACGGTCCTGCTATCTGCATATGTAAACCCTTTCGATGAGTGGCTATTTCATTATAAAAATCACACACAATGTTATTCTATAATTTCATAGCTATATTATAAAAAATTACTTGGTTGTTTAAATTTTTTTAACAAATGTATGTACATTCAATCAATTCATAAAATCCAAAGATAAGAATTTGTGTTGAGATTTAAACTAAAAAACGTCAAAAAATTTTTTTGATGTAGAATTTTTTATTTATTTATTTTCACCATGCAATGCACAGTTTCACACATTTAACACAAAAAAAAATTATGTAAATAAATTAAACACACAAGGTAATTAAGTACAAAAGGTAACGTAAAATCAATCAACAAAATATTACAATCTAAATTATCATTGTATATAAAATCAGTAAAACAAAACTTAAGTACCGTAGATTCACATACATGTATATTCAAAAAGCAACTGAGATATACAATTTTAACCTTATTCAAAATATGGTATATTTGATGAATAATCGATTTAGAATACAAGTTAAATGGACAAAGAAAATATTTTATTGTGCTAATGACAAAAACAGAATTGTGTAAATTATAAAATATGCTGCATGCAATATAATTTATTGAAATGAATACCTTTCAACATCCAGAAAAGATTTCATAATTTGTCATTGATATTTTCATAAAGAAATTATGCTAATTTAATTTTATACCACAGCATGCTTTATTACTCCAATTAAAAATTAATCTGAATTACTAGATCAGATTTTTAAGATTATTTTTGGGAAACTTCCATGGCTCTGTTCTCTCATAAAATTATTATACCAATTATTATCTCTGTTTATTAACTCAATTTGACAACATTCTACTTTCTGATATTGTATTTAACACTTTCAATTACAAATTTATCAATAATGTCATTAAGAAAACTTTTAGTCAAAAATACTGGAAAAGAAAGCTAAATTTCAAACATAAAATAAAACTGTTAAAGACGTATCTCAAGTATTAACTAAATCTTGCATTAGACCATGCAACAGTTTTTCATGCAATTTTAAACTGTCTTTACGTGAAAAAGTTTTGTTACAAATAGAACAAGCATGCAGTTCTTTAATATCTTTATGCTGTTCTGCATGTCGTTGGAGATTGTATTTTCGATTGAATACGGCTGGACACTTGGCACAGCAATACATTTTCCCTGAAGAGGAACCTGGTTCATTACTTAAAAAATAAAGAGAACCTAAAATAACAAAGAAAAGATTAATTTTATGTAATAAATATGAGTATCAACAGTAATTAAAAAAAACATTTAATAAATTAATGGTAAAATGTAATACAGAAGAAAAAAACATTAAGAGCAGAAGAGTTATACTCTATAATATTGTGATAAACCTTGTTGAAGTAAATAATTTAGAAGAATCAATAGTCTTGCAAACAAAAGTAGTTATCTTAATTATATATATCATCTATCACAAAAGATAAGTTTTATGCAGATTGTTTTTAAAAAGAAAATAGTTTATATAAAAATAATAAATTGGTGTATTTGATAATATGAAACATATGAATATAAAAGAATAAATTATTAATTGTCGTTATTAAATTAAGAAAAAGTATCATCAGAAGGCTATTTAGGATCTTTTCTAAGTAAATACAAAATGTAATAGTAAAGGAATGTAAATTAAATAATGCAAATAAATGTATTAATCATCTCATACAGAAAAAGTTTAAATATTTAATGAAAAAACAAAAGGAATGTTTTGCCTTTCATACAACTAGTAATTTATGCTTCTAATAAATTTTGAAATCATTGGTATTTTTTAAAAATAATAAAATTATTAAGAAATAATAAAATTTAAGAAAATAATCGCAAATATTTTGCAATTATCAATGCATCACAAATCAGTGAAAACAACGGGAGGTGATATTATATTTCAGAATCAAAAGTTCAATCACAAGAAAATTGAATTTAAAAAGAACTAAAGCTGCTTTTTTACGCTGGTTTTAACTAAATATAACCAAATGCTTCATGAAATCATAATAATAACAGTACAAAAGAAATTGGTCATTTTCATTATTTGCTTTAATTTTCTCTTTTTTGTAACAAAATCTGAAATTAATTTTTTTAATCCTCTCAAAAACAGAAGAAAAAGTATTTTAATATATAAGATTTATAAATTAATAAATAAAGATTAAAAAAATGAATTGAAAAAGTTATAATTATAATTAACTAACATTAATGATTAAAATTTATAAAGAAAATTAATTCATAAGAACATATTCTGGGCATATTCATATATTTCTGTTTTCCTATGCCTTTTATCTTTGATTACCACTATTCTGTTTTTTCAACTACTAAAAAATCAGATGGTACAAAACATATTAATGCAACTAATTATAGAAAAGTATTTCTAACATTTTTTTGGAAACTTTATTCAATGTTTCAGAAAATTAAAATAATAATTCAGTAGCACAAAAATGTTACAGAATCATACATTATCACTTTGTTGAACAAAGCAAGTAATTTAATTTTTCAAAAAATACTACATATAAAAATCACTTCATATAATAGAATAAATAATTACATTATATAAATTAAGTAATTTTATAACAACCACATCAAAATTTAAACATATGTTTATTGGCAACATTTGACAATAATAACATGACAAATACAACATTTTTATATATAAAATTACTATACTAAGGCAATACAAAAGATCACAAAAGTGCATTATTCTTTTATATTTAAAATTAAATTTTCCATACATACTCGTACAATTTTTCTATGTTTTTTTTTTTATATAAACTTATTCAATACTTTTCAATCTGAATGACTTTTTTTACATAGACAAAATAAATATTCTAAAACTACTCAGAACTAGCATTTTTTTACAATTTTTTTTTAATGTTTTAATGTCAACTTTAACTTTTACATAGACAGTTTCAAAACACAAATCAAGAGGATTTGAAGAATTTTCCATTTGAGGGATGGGTTATGATAGATTTTGAATTTGAAGCTCTTAAGAAAAATATTACACAAATAAAATAAAAGTAGAAAAATTTCAAATGTTATATCTTATATTGCATTTCACCAATTTTAATGTTTCTTTACATTGTTCTATATGGAAATATGATTCTTTATATAAAGATTGTTCTGTAAATTCAGTTGTAAGTTTGATAAAATAGCACATTTAAGTAGAAGCAATGGGGGGGGGACACTTATCTTACATGAACTAATATTAACACAAGATGAATAAAGTAAACTTTGGAATAAAAATTAATGCTAAGAGGGACACAATTTGTATGTTATTTTTTACTCTTTTAAGAAGAAAAATATGGCAATGTTAACTTTTTTAACTGTTGCAAAATCAAACAAATTTATGTAAAAATGTGGATGAATCTTAGATTTAATTTTGTAATAGTTATTTATCATAATTAAGAAGTGAATTTTTTAAAAATTAAAAGCATTTGCTAACTGCATAACTGTTATTGCATTTTATGATTTTCGATAAAGAAAATAAACATATATTATACATAATCTATCATATTTTTATTTCAATAATTATTGTAAAATTGCAAAACATATGAATGAATAATTTTAAAATGAGAAAAATTAATAAAATGAATTCAGAAAACAAATGTTTATAATAAAATAAAAAGAAAGGCAGTTGTTTGAAATAACAAAGTTTAAATATAAAGAGCAAAAGAAGAAACACAATCATATGAAGTATTTATCTAGAAAATCAAATAATAACTCAATTATGTATAACTAAAAAGGTAAATTGTGAAATGCCCTATGCTGAACATTAATCTGAAAATTAATAAACAACATTATTATTATCATGTATAATCTCACTTTAAATGTGTTTTACTTAAAGAATGATTTCACATCATTAAATGGTGTAACATGTAAGTAAATATGAAGAGAAATCAAAAAATTTTGATGCTACTTCATTAAAAAATTTTTAAGAGTTAATATAAGAGGGAAGAGAAGATTTGAATTCTGATAATCAAATGATATTAATTTGATATTCAACAAAATACAGTCGATTTTAGTACACTGTAATTAAAATGTTGCACATTGTATGAATACTCATTATTGGACATTTCACATTAGAGAAATTCACTTATGCAGGAGTCTATTACAAATAAATCTGCCCAACAAAGTCAACACAATTTTAAAATGTAAACATAGAATATAATGAGCTAAGTTTTGGACATCAACATTTCCTAGAAAAATATTTTTTAGAAAGCAATCCACCTTCTTAATTTCAAATGTAAATAAAAGAAAATTTTAATAACATGTTAAAAAACTATAATTACATTATTTATTATGCTTTATTTGTACACATATATGCACAAAAAGAGCTCATGCACAAATGCATTATTTTGCTTTATTTGTATATTGGTAATCAAACTATATTGTATATTGAAAAATTACAATCATATAAAATGTAGATTTTGGTGAATGAACAAGGAAGTAAATATTAAATTAGTTTAAAAACTTCATATTTTTTACTCTAAAATTGCATAACTTTCTTTGCAATTACAATTTGATGGATGGATTAAGATTAAATTCTCAAACTACGAGGAGTAATGTTAGAATATTTTATAGTTTTGAAATAAGTAGGCTGACGGGAAATGCTAGAAGCAAAATACAATTGCTACAAACAATTCCCTTGCCAATATCAACAAAGGAGACCTTTTGGTTTGTGGTGATTCTAAATAGATAAAAATAATATTCACATGAACTTTTAGAGAAATTCCTGCCTGAACTTAAAACCTATTAATTATGATAGCAATTTTGTAATTAAGATGCTATGTATAAAAAAAAATTGCCAACTATCAGCTTATTACAGCATTATGACTTTGGCTCAAAACAAATGAAATTCCTTAGGCTATCTAATTTTTCCACTCAACATTTCAAGAATTCAAAAACTACATTATAATTAATAGAATCACAGTATTTGAATAAACTAAAAAGGTATCACAGTACAATAAATACTATTATTCAAATAGCTTTAATATAATGACAAATTATAACTAAAATAAAATCTCAATCTTGATTACCTGAGATATACAGAAATTTTTATTTTTATAGAACATTTTTATATATAAAAAAAATTAAGCATTGTATGCACGTCCTCCCAAATTGAATCACAGAGCACTTCCATTGTTAAAAAAATGTCAATATTTTTTTTATCTGAATTTAACTGGAACTAATAAAACAATAAATTTAACAAATATAAGAATAGAAACAATAGAATAAAAAGAAAACTAAAGAAATGTCAATAAAAAAATTAAACAGTATCTTGAAAAGCACAATTTTACCATTGCATTACTTAAATTGAATAGTGTGTAATTAATAATTAATACTTTTTGTGCCAAACTGGAATTACAGAAAAATGGCATAAACAGCAATCTTTTTTAAAAAATAAATTCAAATTAATAGACACAAATAAATTATTAACCATTGAAGTGACTGCAAAATATATTATTTTGAGTGAGGTAAAAAATTAATCAAAATCAAATATTATGTAGACAATACTAAGTAGAATCAAGTTAAAGAAGAAAGGAGAAATTGATTACGGAATAAGCTCCTTCAGATACTGTAATTTTTCAAATTAGGCATTATATGTGCAATTTTTTCATGGTATTTTAAATTGTCTTTTCGTCCAAAAGTTTTTCCACAAACTGGACAGCTATGTACCATTCTGACTTCTTTGTGTAGTTCTTCATGCCGTTGAAGATTACCTTTATGAGAAAATTCTCGAGAGCAAGTAGAGCATTTGTATACCTGAGGAATTGGCATTAATTTCTTGTGTAACATAAATAAAGGATCTGAAAGAGAAATAAAATAATGTCATGATTAATAAACAGAGTAATAATAATTCATGTAACAAAATTATTAATCATAAAGCTATTTAAATATTATAAAAATTATAATAAGAATTTATTTAAAAAAAATACAACTCATTTAATAGGTGTATAAGATCATGAAAATAAAATTAAATGTTTATTAATCAATTTTGAAAACCAATTTTGGTATAAATATAAAAATATTTACTAGATTTAAAGAATTTTTATAATTTAATAGAATCCAGAAGATAAACCATTTCAAATTGAAAACATGCATTTTATAAAATAAAAGTGAACAGATATTATTACAATTACATATGGCAGTAAACTCTCAAAATAGAAAAAAAGTTTAACTATCGAATTTGTACAAGAAAAAAGAAACAGTTTTTATTTTTAGTTTAATTTGTATTTGCTTATGAATTAAAGTTTATGAATTGGTAGAATCAATTATTAATTAATTATTTTAAATTACTGATTTTACCTTAGGCTGAAAGATTAAATAACATTCTATATTTTTTACTTTAATTTCTACAAGATTAATAAATTTAAAAATATTATTTGCTGAATAATATGCAAGTTACAATGCATATATTTACTAAATTATTGATTGATTATGAGAGGAAAAAAAGGTATCTTTTAGATTTGGAAAATTATAATTGATTATATGATATACAATCAAAATAATATAAATACAAACATTATTATGATTTCCAACAATCTTTAAAAATTTGGCATTGAATAATAAAATCATAATAATTTTTTTTTTCAAAGTTTATTAATCAAATTCTTTTCATTAGTTGAATTAGTTAAATAAAATATTAAATATATAATTTTATAAAAGCAAAAAACTTTTTTTTTTGGATATGCAATGCAGTTCCCAACTAAACGATTTAAATTTGCGGGTAGTATTAAGACAATAATATGGGACTGAATTATAGTAATATTGAGGAGTTGGGGGGGGGGTAGAGAAAAAAGTTATTTTTCATAATATATTGATGATATAATTTTAAGTTAATTGCTTATAAGTTTCAAATTGAATTCAAGCAAGTTGAAACAGATTCGTATTTTTAAAAAATAGATCTATATAGAATAAAATATATCAATATTTATTAGAAAAAAAATATTTTTTAAAAAAAAGAGTGAAATATTTAAAAAAAATAATACTAAAGCATCTTAAAGAATTAAAATGTTTATTTAACATTATAGATAAACATATCTCATCATAAAAGTTCTGTGAAATGCACTTGATTTACAATTCTAAATCACAAATGCTTAACAAAGAAAAGCAGTACACGTTAAAAGCTGATTAATCAAAAAGAATAGCAATCTAAAAAAAAACCATTAAATTAAAACAAGAATACTTGCCCAATACTTTTGGAGTCATGACTAAAATCATTCATACATTCAACAATTATTTGTCAAAACATTAAAAATAAACAAAACTAAAAGGTATGTATATGCAGTAAAATGAAACTTCTTTAGAACTTATGTTAATTATGAAACATTTTCTTAAAAATGGCAAACAATTTTATTCAAAGACATTCACAATTGTTACAGAACATAAGAAATATTCCTTATCTCCAACTGTCTTCCAGAATTTCAACTATAACTTCGATATTGTCTTTGAAACTTTTTCTTACTGTTAGTCCAATCTTTCTGTAATAAAATAATCTCTAATTTTTTCCCTCACTGTTTTTAGCATTTTTTATCAATAAACAGAAAACATAAATAACTTAATTTGTCTCATTCAGAAAAAAAAATTGACCCATTCATCAAAAGAATTTTATTATTTATACAACGATAGAAATATATCAAAATGATTCTAAAAAGCAAAACAAAATAGAACATGTACATGAATTGATAGTTTTTAGTTCAATGACGGACATATTGGAAAATAATTTGAGGAATTAAATTTAAAAGTTTTACATGGTATAACAACACTAGTAACGATTAATGCATATAACCACACAGCAACTATCACACCGATAAAATGAGCTTTCTTTTTTTTTTTAATGATAAATAAAATAAATATCATACTTACGGGCTTTATACGATAAAGTTATTTCAATGAGCAGTAGGATATATTAGCCAGTAAATCAATATAATAATAATGATGTAATTTCGTATTACTAATGCTTCCATTTTTACATTATTTTGCTGTTTTATTTCATCTACTAATTCTTACTTGAAGACACAAAATGCTTTGTCTTAATGAATAGTTCTGAAAATAATGTAACCTATTCAAAAAGAACATGTTATTGAGATAAAAAGATATATTCCTGAATTTTGTTTTTATGTATAAAAAGATAGTATGCATATCTGTATTTTGATAATAATGTAGAAAATTCTGCACATATAAAATTGACTAGTACTTGTGTATTCATGAAAAAGGCATACAGTTTTTTTCTCACAACATAAATCAGTCAATAATTGTTATAAACTTGTATGTAAAATATTTTTCTATTTTATCCACCACTCACTGCTAGTTAATCAACATGAATAAATACAAACAAGTTATTTTCCTTCTTGATTTTTATTTTTCTATAAACCTTCTCAATTTCACTTCAGATCTTTCTGACCTATAACCTTCATTGTAAAAATTTCATTTCATATAATAAATAGAGATTTCCATAAAAAAACTCAAAAGTGCTAAGACAGAAAAGTTTTATAGGTAGCTGATGATTTCTTGGTTCTACAACTGGTAAAAAAAGTATCTTCAATTATTGAATATTACACCAGAATATCACAGTAGCATTTTCTCTTTTCTTGAAAATATCAAGAACTCCAAGACAGCCCTAAAAATTACTCTTATACATCCTGAATTGATGCACCAGTTTTTCATGCTGCTTCACCTTATCTTTCCAGGCAAAGAGTTTGGAGCAGAATTGGCAAGGGTACATCATTCTAACTTCTTTGTGCATCTCTTCATGCCGTTGAAGATTACCTTTCTGAGAAAATCCACGGAAACAGACAGCACAGCGAAACAGTTGTAACTGAGTCAGATGCTGGTATGAAAGTGGTGAATTACCTAAAGAAATAACAAATTACTTTAAACAGAACTGGGAAAAAAAAAACTACACAAACAAAAACATCCAAAATTTTTTAGATATTACCTTTATGTTAAAAACACTAATTTTTTATGCATTATATTATATATATATATACACTGATGGGGAAAAAAATCCCAACACCAAGAAAAAATTATTGTACAGTAATGAAATTTTAGGAATACATTTGTCTAGGTAACATATTTAATTGATTAAAGTTTCAAGATCACAGGTAGAGCCATTGGCGAGAAGAGCCATTTCAAATGTGAAATGTTGGTACATTAACCGGTACAAGTAACCAGTGTAACCGCCAGAATTTTGAATGCAAGCATGCAAACATGCATGCATTGTGTCGTACAGGTGTCGGATGTCAGTTTGTGGGATGGAGTTCCATGCCTGTTGCACTTGGGCGGTCAATGCAGGGACGGTTAATGCTGGTTGTGGATAACGCTGGAGTTGTCGTCCAATGATGTCCCATACGTGCTCGATTGGAGAAAGATCTGGTGATCCAGCAGGCCAAGGCAACATGTCAACACTCTGTAGAGCATGTTGGGTTACAACAGCGGTATGAGGGTGAGCTTTATCTTGTTGGAAAACACCCCCTTGGATGCAGTTCATGAATAGCAGCACAACAGGTTGTATCACCAGACTGACGTACAAATTTGCAGTCAGGGTGCGTGGGATAACCACGAGAGTGCTCCTGCTGTCATACGAAATTGCTCCCCAAACCATAACTCCAGGAGTAAGCCCTGTGTGTCTAGACCGCAGACAGGTCACTAGCAGGCGTTCACCTGGCCTCCTTCTAACCAACAAACGGCTATCACTGCGACCAAGACAGAAGAGGCTTTCATCAGAAAACACAACAGATCTCTACTCCGTCCTCCAATGAGCTCTAGCTTGACACCACTCACGTCGCAAACGGCAGTGATTTGGAGTCAGTGGAATGCACTGTACAGGGCATCTGGCTCGGAGCTGTCCTTGAAGTAACCGATTTGTAACAGTTCGTTGTGCCACTGTGGTGCCAACTGCAGCTAGAATTTCAGCTGCAGACGCAGCTACAGACGCCAATACTCATGCACAGTGGATACATTCCTGCCAAGTCTTTCAGCAATATCGCGGAAAGAAAACCCACTTTCTCGTAGCCCTACAACACGACCTCGTTCAAACTCAGTGAGCTGTTGATAATGGCTTCTTCGTCTTCTCAGAGGCATCCTTGACTAACATTAACCCACTATGTCAAATCTCAACTGTAAATAACGATCACGAACATTATAGCGCTTATTTAAAGCAAACCTCATTTGCACGTTGATAGTGTCGCTACTAGCGCCACACTTACGCGCGTTGCTCGAAATTTGAATTGACGTCATCTTTCAGATGTATAAACACACCTACCAAATTTCGTTTATCTAGCACAGCTCCTTCCTAGTGTTGGGATTTTTTTTCCATCAGTGTATATATATATATATATATATATATCCTGCACAAGAATTTCATGATTATTGCTCAGAAGAATAACCTGTTTGCTTTTCAAGAATGCAGATAATGCAAAGGTAGAAGATGGCTGTACATCATTAAAAAATAAATCATTCCTCAATACATTATTAAGCTTATAAAAGCAAAAAAAAAAAAAATGGATTAACATGAAAGAATTGAGACAAAAAAAAAACATTTATGAAGGGCAAAAAAAAGCATTTATGAATTGGTAAAGAACTAAAAATGTGAATTTAAAAAAAGAGGTGGGGGGGGGTTATGGGGTAACAAATTTAAATATAATAAAGTAGCATTTAGTAGGTTAAGAGTGAGAGGAGTGAGAGAGACAAACATAACACTAACTGGTTTGACGATGAAGCATTATGATGAAAATTTTATAAAAGTATCCTGAATTGAAAATTCAAACAAAGAAATATATATATATTTAATGTTTTATTTGAAAGAAGTAAATCTTCTTTTCTAAAACATAATATATTTTCCATGCATAGAATTATTAAAAAAAATCATTTAAAAAACATTTCATAAAAAAATCATTAAAAAATATTTCATAAAGAAAGCACTTGTAATGATGAAATGAAATAACAAATATTAAGTTCTCAACCAGAAATAAATGGAAAAAAGAAAGCATCTATAGTAAAAAAATAAAGATTTATAAAAAAAAGTTTTAATAAAAGAAGTCATTAAATATTTAAAAACATTTTGATCATAAAAGTTAAATAGGCTTTCATCAAATACAACATTTCAAACAGATAATATAAGCTTTTGATGTTTCATTAAACTACAATCTTATATAATTGTCAACAGTTTGCTAATGGATAGCATATGCATTTAAAAAGAGAATTATATTTTTATGAAATAGTCTTCCTCAGTAATATGGAAGTATATTTTAAAATCCGTTCGATATTACTTAAGTCAAAACCTTTAATTTTGAGTTACATCAGCCATACTATATTTTGAGTGCATTTTTTCTACATATAATTTCTAAGTACAACATGTAATAAGCCTATAAAAGAAAAATTGTATCTAAAACTGTTCCAGCAACAAATATTCACAGCAAAGCCTGATTAAGTATTTATTTAGCTCCAGGGAAAAAATAGAGCATTTATGTCTAATTTAAGATATAAGCATAGCTCTAACACAAAGCAGCAAAATCATTTTTACACAAGTCAAAAAACATTGCAGGATCTGAATATACTTTTAGATTCATCTTTTGCCACGTTTCTCCCTATTTATGAAATTATGATGTACTGCCATATGGGACTTCAAATTGTCTTTACGTGAGTAAGTGCTTGGACAGAAGGTGCAGGAATACAATTGTCTCACTTCTTTGTGCAGTTCTTCATGACGAAGGAGATGGTGCTTTAAATTAAAGGTACGAAAACATATGTGACATGTAAAAACTTGAAAAAATGATCCAGTAACAGAGGTGATGCTAATTGAAGATGAATCTGAAAAAGGGGGGAAAAAATGTAATATAGTCAAAGTTTTTTTTTTTTTACCTCAAAACCATTCCTATTATAAAAGTAATTGTTTAATTATCAGAAAAATAAAGAAAAAATCAATGAATACATTTTATTTATATATTTTATAAAACAACAATAAATTTAGCAGCTTTTTTGTCAGACTGTAATGAATGTTGCCTCCCGCAGTAATGTAGATGTGTATTTATGAAAAATGGTGCTCAAGGTAAATAACAAAACAATATTTCCCTTTTTCTAAATATAATCTGCATAGCTTCCTAACTTCTGAAATTTCTAAACCTTCCTCTTAAACTTTATGACCAGGAATAAACTGCCACGAAACCTAAATAATAAATGCATAAACATTTTCGCACTCATATAATTATTTCACAAATTAACTACCATTTCATTATGTCAACCCACATAATTGTTGAATTTAACTAATTTTTGGAACACTAAAAGCATTAATTGTTATGTTTAAAAAAAAAAAGAAATAAGTTGTAAAATACAAAAAAAGAAACAAACAAAATAGATATTACTATTTGAATTAAATTCTGAAACACAAACAAAATGAAAATGTTTTGCATGTTTTGTAACTAATGAAACTAATGATTTAGTTCTTCCCATTTAACTGTTAAAAAATTTAAACGGAATAACTTTCAAAATATCAGAATTAAGTAAAATTATTTATTACTTATGTCAAGCATGAATTTAATTTGAATTACAAGAATTACATATTAATTAACTAATTATAAAACTGAAACAAAATTAATTTCCACAGATGTTTTTATCTTGAAACTAAGTCAAATTATCATATAATTTAATTAAAATACTTTGCATACAGAAAGCATGAAACATATTATGACATTAAAATAATAAAATCAACAAAGCAACTGATTTAATCATCTTAAAAGTATAAAGAAACATTAAAATGTATAAAATAATCTGCCTGAAATAAATTGATATGACATGAACAGCTAAAAATAAATTATACATATAACAAATATAATGTAACACAAATTTTAGGTCAATATAAAAAATAACATATTTTATTGACTGAAAGGATTTGTGCATCACTTTTGAAAAAGTAATTATTTTGAACAAGCTGACTGCAATATATAAAAAAATAATAAAATTGCTAAAAAAAGGGGGGTAAGGAATTTGATACAGTCTTAAAATCAAATTATTATGTTAATTGACAAACTCAAAGAACTGCACATTTTCAATCCAATTCAAATAGTCAAATATAGAAGAACATTCATTTATATCATTTCCAATTTCAATTTCAATTAACACAATCATACAAATGTTAATGTAATATGCATAAGCTCTTTGAATCAATTAAATAATATAAGAGTAAATCGACAAATTTTATGAAATATATCCATATATTTTTATTATATTTATATTATAAGTAGCTAAACTAAATATGCTCTTATTTTAAATTAGTGAAGAACAGATTTTAAATTTAAGACTGATTTCTCAAAATGCCATATAAATACAAATAAACCAGAGGAATTAGAGGTCACATGCATAAAAAATAAAGAGAAGGAAATTTCATTTGAAACAATCACTGAATACAGAATATTAATGTTCATCTTCACTATAATATGAAATTCTTTTAAAAAATAATATACTATAATATAATAAACATTGACAAGTATAGCACTTTTGTTAAAAACAATGTAAATAATTTATAGAAAATGATTTTATAATAAAGTGATAATGAAAAAGATGTAATTTATTAATTAAAAATTGCTTTACACACATATTTTAAAATGCAATAACATACTCAACTCAAGCACAAATGAACAACACTTTCAAGAAGGTCTAAAATCAGTAAATTGAAATGCACACAAAGTACATTAAATATTATCTCATTATTAGTAGACTCAAAATCAAAATAAACTACTCATGTAAGAAACTAACTTTTTGATAATTAAAAAAGAGAGAGATTAGGTAACCCCAAAGGGAGAACAATTTTGGGGTTTATTTTCTTCTTACAACTGTTGATTCAACCAGAAAAATAATGAAATGTTAAAAAATAAGTTTCACAGTCTTATTTTAAAAATTAACAATTTATCTATCTGTTTTTAATTGATCATAATAAGATCCAAAATAAAAATGAAATCTTTTCATTTTTGATTCAATACTTCTTTAGGCACTAAATTATAACTAAACAGTTTACAAAATTAAAACACAAAACTGAAATAAATTTACCTAAAAGCTTTGGGTAAAATGAAATATTTTACCTTAATACACAATAAAATAATTCTTGTAAGACAATCCATAGCCAAATTTTTAGATCAAAATGGACTATAAGTATGATGCGCTGTTTTCACGTGCTGCTTCAATTTATCTTTACGGGGATAAACTTTTGGACACAGTTTGCATGAATATACCATTCTGACTTCTTTATGTGTTTCTTCATGACGTTGAAGATTACCTTTTCGAGAAAATCCAAGAAGACAGACAGAGCAGTAGAAAAGCTTGGAATTCCCATGAAGCTTGTTTGAAATATCTAAAAAAAGAAACAGATAAGACTTCAGACCCAAAGTTAGACTTAAATATAAAGAAAAGTATGAAATTTCATTAGAAAAAAAAATCAATGATAAAATACAAATTTTAAGAGCAACCCCCCCCCCCCCTTTTTTTTTCAAAAGTTTCAATTGAGTTGAAATATTGTTTACAAGAGATAAAGAAATTTAAGACTTATATTTACATATTTGCTTAATTTTACAGTTTTCTTAAAAAATAAAATTTCTTATAAAAGTTCTAAAACAAAAAGAGAATCAGTTGTAGACTAAGTAAAAATTGGAAAATAAACAAATAATTTTGAAAAATTTATCTTCATCCTAATAAAATGACAGTTTAAAATCACATTCTTATTATAATATTGTTTGTCACATAATTACATTTTATAGACATTAAAAACAAAATAAAAAAAATATTTTGATATTACTGTGACTGAATTAGAAAGTAATAAATCACTAAAAATTAATGTACAGTAATATAGTTAAAATATGAAAGGACTCCGTATTTTCAGCAACACTGGAAAATAATTCAATAAGTTATAAGCACTGTAGCAAATTATTTGCTCATGAAAGTATACATTATATCATTTAAATTTTTTTAGAATAGGAAAATGCTATCGAAAATGAACTATTTAAAAACTGCAAAATTTTGCAACAAATACAATTAAAGGAATAGAAGGTTTTTAATGGTAAATTTAATTTCTCATATTTATTACCGACAATGAAAAATACATAATCTTTGATTTTTGCTTGAATCTTAAAAAAAAAAAAATCTGGTTCTGTTGTATAAAACTATTGTCCAAAAAATATACATCAACAATTTAAAAAATAAATCTTTAAGAAACATCACATTTGTTTAAAAAATATGGATAATTACAACATAAAAGCAGTTATATAAGTTAACAAAATTCATGTTTATTATTCAAATTTCAAAAGAATAAAAGGAATTTGAATAAATACAAAATCCAATTTCAGAACACTAACAAAAGGCCATGGAATAAATATATTCTTAGCATAAATTCAAAAAAAAGTGCAATTGATGAGAATGATTTTATAAAAAATATTTAAATAATAAAATAAAACAAAAAACATTTTTTCACCATCTTACAAATTGATTTGGTTTGTTAAATATCAAAATTGATAAATTATATAAAAATAAAAACAATATAAATAATCTTTTGGTAAAAAAAGGAAAATAAAAGTAATAACATTCTTATTATAAAACAAGCCTTATTTATACAGTTCAAAAATAACATTAAACTTCAAATCATTTATATACTATGTAGAAAAAAAAGACGAGGAAAAACTTAAATAATCTTATTAAAGAAATATTCATTTTTAAATATGCTATGCAAAATTGACAAGAGTGCTTAATATCCTTCCTAAATAGCAAATTTTATTTAAATTTCTTGAATCTTAAGTAAAATTTAAGAATTCTAGTCAAGAAGCAGCAAAAGAAAATTACTGCTTCAGTAATAAAAAAAAAGCAGTTAAGCATTCATAGCAAATATTTGTATTATTTTTTACAACTGTTCAAAAATAATATCAATGTAACTTTGCAATTAGTTTAGCACCAAATTTATTTATATTATATGTTACAAAATGGGTAACAATGAAAACCATTGACTTATTAATGGCATAACAATATCAACACAAAATAAGTTTTGTTGATGCAGGTTTTATAAATCTAAAATTGGTTTCTTCTTAGAAGCTGCAACATTATGGTGTAATTTCTCATGCTGTCGTAAACTGTCCTTACGAGTAAAGTTACTTGAACAAAATGAGCAGGGAAACACAACTCTCACATCCTTATGCCGTTCTGCATGGCGAATAAGATGATGTTTCAAAGCGAAAACACGTGAACATATGGCGCACTTAAAACTTCGAAAATTCACAGGATTTGAAGGATCATTTACAGCAAATGATGATTCTAAAAATAAAATTTGAAACAATCATGAAATGCTTCAAATCTTTTACATAATATCACAGAACCATAAATTTAGAATAAAGCAAACAAGACATCAGAGGTATTTCAAATTATTTATTTGAAAATAATCTTTAAACAAGATAGGAATATTGATTTAAAAAATTTTTACAATACAGGTTTGTCATATATATATATATAAATAAAGCAATACAAGACATGGTGTCTTTTTGAAACATAGCAATATTTTATTGTTTGATCTCTCGTCAATCATCTCCATAATATTCTGGTTTAGATTATTTAATCATATTGGGGCTCACAGCATTCTGGTGAAAATAATTAATTTGGATAACTAAATTTCTGCGATGAAATTGTATTTCATTGCATTGAAATTAATGTCACAAATTAAATTTTTCCAAACAGGTACTCAAGAAATGTTTTAACATTATATGACTGCACAACAATGTTCCAGTCATGTTCTCATTTTCTGGAGATATCTGTGAACATGACCAGAAAACAAATAAGTGAAATTTGACACATCAGACAAACATGTCATTCGAAACAAATATATTCAACACTTCGTAAAATGATTAACATATAAGCAAGGCATAGCATATTTTCAATTATCAATAATGCATATATATAAAATTTAAGAAGTTACTCTAAACAAAGAAATCATTACACAACATGGGCAAGTTTAAACAAAAAAAGTTAGCATAAACTGTTAATTTCAAAAAAGTAACTCCTTCCCAACATAATTAACAACAGAAAATAAATCATTCATTCCATAATTATCAAGACATATATTTCCTTAATTAGTAAAGTTAAGTAAAATTCTAAAATTTTATTCTATATTTTACTATCAGAGGAATATGCCTTTTTTCTCACAATATTATGATACAATTTTTCATGCTGTTGCAAGTTATCTTTGCGAGTGAAAGTTCTTGAACATATGCTGCATGGATAAACAGTCCTCACATCCTCGTGTCTTTCTAAGTGACGAAGAAGGTGAATTTTTTGAGAAAAAGTACGAGAGCATTCAGAACACTTGTACACCCGATAATTTACATTAAAGGGTATTTTAAATGATCCTGTAATAAAAAAAAATTCCATTCAATTTTGATTATAAAAGTATTAAAACAATATGCTTGCAGAATAAAATTCATCTAAGAGGAACAAAAGTAATAAACAAAAACAAGCATTTAGATACTAAAATTAACATAAATTCAAATGAACAGCTACAACCATCTTTTTTTTTTTACATTCATATATTTATTATAATTGTATACCAAGCTATGCATTAATCAATAAAAAAGAACACAAAATGCATAAAAATAATGTCATGTCATTTTCTTCCATAGTACATAATATGAATAAACAATTACAAAATATTTTATTTTGAATATTTAAATAATGGGTAAATTTTACTCTTAAAACAGCAAATAACACCATTCATAAAAAAGATTTATTAAAAATTAACATATTTGATGAATAGGGCATTTATGGGCAAGTGGATGATTTTCCACTCATTACCCAAAGTCTTAATCTCCAGTTTCTTAATGTAGTTAACTAATAAAAAAGCAAATTTGACATAAATTATTCATAAAAAAACATACAATAACAATCGAATTGCTCTATTTGTCATAGATATAACATTTGGACTAATTATCAGTGAATTTTACATCAAATTTTGAATAAATACAACACTGATGAAAAAATACAAGCCCAAATTTATGAATTCATGCTTTTTCTTACTAAAATTCAACACAATAACAAAGTCTCCAACTTTGTTTTAAATTTAGTTTTTTTTTACATGCATAACACAATAAATCTTCTAAAAATTTGTATAAATTATCACATACACATGTTTTAAATTTTTTAATAAAAATCCTTTAATTATTATTTAAAAAATTATTTTGTCATTGATGAATATGATGTTGAAGTGTGTTTTTAGCACCCTTCAACATCATCAGCATCCACTAGAATTACTGAATCTAGAAGAAACTGAATGGTTGTCAAAATAATCTAACCAATATTTGGGGGGGGGGGGGAATAATATAAAATTTGTATATTGTAAAGCTGTCACAAAAATACTAAGTCACAGGTTTTAAAACAGCCAATCACAAAATATTACAATTTTTTTAAACTAGTGACAACTGTGCTTGTTGTAGGTAATATACTTAATCGCTGTCATAGATGATCCATTTATACTTTTTTGTAAAGATGTCACTGTATTTTTAGCTGTGAATCAAAGTATGGACATATTTATAACAATCAACTAAACAGAATCATATATGTCTCATTGGACAGCAAAAAATTCAATATTTGTTGTTATATGCATAATTTAAATATCCAGAAATTGTGATGAAAAAATCTTGATAAAAGCACAAATTTTTTAACCATTTTTTTGAATTTATTTTAAAAAAAAAAGAAAAAAAAAAAAAAAAAAAAATTAAAAGCATGCCAAAAGGAAGTTGGGAAGAAACAGGCCCCCCCCCCCCCAAAAAAAAACATTGATTGCATTTTCAATGCAAAAAGAGGCGATTCAAGAAACTTTTAGTAAGAGTTCAATTGACTCACCATGCAAGTAGAGAAATATTAATCTCCAAATCAACAATTCATTGGGGCTTCACAAAAGAATGAGATTATGTGAGTATAAAATTCAATTAATGCAGACATTGAAATTTAGAGACAACATTAAAAAGACATGAATTTGTTGAGTATATGTTATTCATGCAAGTTCATAACTTGGCTTCCACATGCTTCCTATTCTGTGACTTTCCTTCAAAAGATGCTTCAAATGGCAGTATATTGTACAGATGGTACCAAATTGAATATAGCCTAAATATTTGCCATAATAATTCATGGTGTTTACACTGAGATATACTAATGTTCCAACCCAACCCTTCACTTTCCCCTCCCCCAAAAAAATTCTGGGGTTTCTTCCTTTTAATTTTTGCTGGTTAAAAATGTTTGCATGTTTAAATGCCTTTATTGAAAGCTTTCCTTCAGGACATATATGTCAGCTGAATGTGAATACAATT
Organism: Argiope trifasciata; assembly: GCA_026543055.1. Taxonomy (NCBI): domain Eukaryota; kingdom Metazoa; phylum Arthropoda; class Arachnida; order Araneae; family Araneidae; genus Argiope; species Argiope trifasciata. The sequence goes on from JAPMOQ010059918.1 coordinate 424,731, forward strand.
ATATATTAATATAAGATTCGTACGTTTCTTAAAAATAAATATAAACACATAATGCTTTACAGAACTGATTTTATTTCTTCAGAAATTTTAATTATTGCATGTTATCCCCAACTAAATACCATAAAAAATCACCAAAGTACAAGCAGATAGATTTTATTAAGTGAAACATGAGATACAATAAAATAAAATAATCTAATTATGTTGAACTTCAAAACTGCTAAACATAGTTATTTCAAGAGTTACATATAAAGTTCAGTTCAAATGCATATAAATCCCTCAAAAATTTTAAAAATAGGGCAAAACGAATTAATTACAGATAAATATTTTCATGGTATTTCTATTTACAACGTTTATACATGAAATTCTTTTAAATATGAAACCTTTATCAAAGGATTCCTTTTTGTCAAATAATGGCTGTCTAAACAAAGCAATCAGAAACACCTCAAAATTTTCAAGTTAAGAATAACTATTTTATTTCTTTAAAAAATCCAGTAAAAATTGAAAATATTAACTTTTTATTACATAAAATAATAAATGAATTGGAAAAAGAAAAAGAAAAGAAAGGAAACAAACACTAAGCATTTATTGAAATAAACATAATGAAACAATTATAGCAGTTAATATCAATATTAAAACTGCCTCAAAAGAAATAAAAATAAATAGAGGAATTTATCTTCAAATAAGATTTTTAAAGTTACAAAATACTTTTAAGAGTCTCAAAATTAATACAAAAACTTTAAAAATAATAACAAGGGATTTTCAAAAATCCAGATCTGGGATGCAAATTCTTTGAATGACCAAGAAAAATTAATATTGGATATGATAGATAATTAACAGAAAGCAATGAAATTTTTTATTTAGGACAAGAAAATTTAAAATGCATGAAACTAATTCTAATAAACAACTTAGGATGCAAATACAGATGGGGGGAAACCCTACTATTTTATAGAATTATACTTAAATAGTCAGTGTATATATTTTATATATATATATATATATATATATTCAACCTTTTTTTCAGTTATTTATACAAAGGCATTTTATTTTGGAATGTAATTATGTTTTTTTACAATTAAAAGCCATTAAATAAATACTGCATTGATATACGATTCAAACATTTTCATGCATTTCTAAATGACAAACTGTCATTACTTTCAGTAAAAGTACAAAGACATTAATAGAATTAAACCAAAGAAATCCAGGCAGAAAAATAAATTCACAAAAGCAATCTATATATTTTAAAAAATGAATGCATTAACTTTCATGCTCAGGACCAAAAAATTTACCAAATATTAAGAAAATAAACAAAAATATAAAATCTTGTAAAGCATATAATATCAATGAACGTTTTGATTTTCAAATATTTTCAAACATATATACAAAAAAAATATATAAAATTGGATGGGGGGACCAAATTTAATAGTAGTTAAGAATTGAGTCAAATTGCTTATTTAGAAAAAATTTTAATTTTCAAATATGTTACAAATTGTCAATCAGAAATTTCATTAGGTATCAATTTCCTCACCCTACTAATTTTATCAACAAAATAATTCAGGGTAACATGAAATATATACAAAAATATATAACTCTAAATGAATATTAATTACAAATAAGTTATCCTTATGTGAAATTGGGGGAAAACATTTCCTTTATTCCTTTAAAAGATGGCTGAGATGCTTACGATTTCATTTAAAGATATATAAAATTTACAAAGAAATTTTGCACAGATTTTTATAAATAATTTTCAAGGATCTATAAGGAGAGCATATTTTCAAGGATCTATATAAAGAGCATATTTTCAAAAATTTTAAAAGCATATTCATAAAAATTAAATTAATTCTTTGGTTTTCATATACATAAAGATTAGTTTTTCCGATTGAATAGCTTAAATACAGCATATGACATATTGCGCCAGTTTTATTTAACATGAATACACAAGTGTAGAAAAATAAAAATAAATACTCTGTGCTCTTTTTTTTATTAAAAGTTTTTACCTTAGGGGCATAACTCTCATATTATTAAACAGAAAATATCAAAACTCTTTCCATAAACTGAAATCCAATTAGAAGTCAATAATTTCAATTAAGAATTTTTAGAATCTTCAAGAATTCATTTCAAGAATTTTTAGAGTTCTTTCCTACAAATGAATAATTCCCAATAGAAATTTGTGAAGTTAAAAAAAAAATTAGATAAATAAGAAGTTTTAAAATCCCTTAATAAAAGTAAGATCTAAATGCAAAAAGAAAAGTAGCAAGTAATATTCAAAGAAAGTATCATTAAAAAAGCACAAATAATTGTATTAAAAAAAAAGATAATTGTATAATTGAAAGAAAACTTTAAAAAATATTGCATGTAAAAATATAAGCTAGCATTTCATATCAATGACATATTTCACAACATATTAGTGTCAAAACAAAACTGTGCATTCAATTATGAAGACAATGACAATGATTTTAAACCAGTCTAAAACAATATAATCTTCGTATAATACAGACAATATTGGATATATATGCAATTCAGCACACAGAAAAACCATCCTCTAGTCCTTATTTCAAGTAATTAATTTAGCATTCCTAAAAATAAAGTGCTGCACTGCACAAATGGGGATTTTTTGATGAAAGGAAAAACCTTTTTGAAACTATATTCCAAATATCTATCATACATATATAGGCCTGATGCAATTAAAACTGTCGTGAAACTGATATATATTCATGTTAGCAAGATAAAAAAACTCAAGTATCACTGCTGCTCAAGTATCATTTTCTTTGTCATTTCTTGATTATAAACTAAAATCCTTAATAATGCATCTGAAAACAATGTATCTTCAAAGAAAAATTCAAACTGAACAAATTTGATAATCCTAAAATAAAGATATAAACGTTTGGAACACAAATGAACATTATTGTCTTAAAATTTTGATTTTATATAATAAATTGGAAAAAACTAACCCACATGATCCATTGCCTCACAGTGTAGAAAAATTATATTAAATATTCTCCATCAATTTTGCTAGCACTTGGACATGACTTTTCCTTACATGACGCAGTAAATTATCTTTACGAGTAAAAGTTCTTGAGCAGAAACCACAAGGATGCATAACTCGCACATCCTTGTGTGACCGTAAATGACGAATAATAGTATCTTTCTTACTATAGTTACGATTGCAATGGGAACAATTGTATGACCTTACACCTGAAGCATCAAGGCACACAGTAAAATCTAAAAATAAATACAAAATTTATAATTTATATCAAATTAAAAAAATTAATAGTATGCAAAATAATAATTTCTCTCAAATTTGTCATCCTTTCATCATGTTCAAAATTATAAGTCCAATTTGAAAGAAGAAAAAGTCAAAGAACTCATTATTTTAAATTGTGTGGAAAGATATTGGTTTTTATATTTTATATTAAGTCAAATAATTAAATACAGCAATATATTTATTATAAACAACAATATCAACAATATAAAAATAAAAAAGTAGTTGGTCTCATGCATATAATTACATATTTTTTTCTCTTATAATACTTATTTTTGTAAATTCTAGAATTGCTCAATTTTAGTAAATAAATTCAATAAATATGTGTATGAGTTGCTCTTAGGTTTAGCAAAAAATTATAGAAAAAATTTATTACTAAGCATGAAAAATGTGATATGCAAGACAACCTACAAAGTGAGTCCCCTTTAACTTTATTTCACTAACATCTGACTGAACTGTTTCTGGCCAACCTATCCTTCAACCAACCCTATTTTTTAAATCAAGTCATTTATATTTTTTAATTTATCAGAACATGATTAAGCAATGAGAAAATTCAACTGCAGGTAAGAAAGATATTATTTACAAATATATATTCATACTTGTAAATAAAACTGTTTGAGAAAGGAGAAAACAAAATCAAAATGGTGATCTAATTGTATATTTTTAAAAAAAGAGTACAGTTATTACACATATATACGTTAAAAAAAACATGGTCAATAATTTAAATCTAACTGTTCAAATCTGTCTTTTTCTTACTTTAAGAGAAATGGCAAATTGAACAATTAAAATCAGAGGGGGAGAAAATTTCAAATATTTTAAAATATTCATGCTTACAATTTCAAAATAGAATTGATTATACAAAAGGAAATAAAATTTGACATAAATGAAAAATGTATCAAGGATAATAGTGTAGTTAAAATAATAGTAAAAGTATTTTTATTAAAAATGTAAGATACAAAAAAAATTCTTATATAATTTATGACAACAGAACCACAAATTTATCTTTCCTGCATATATTACAACAAAATTCTTATCAATTCAATTCTTAGTTAATTTTAAAAAATAATATAGATTGAAGGGTTTAAGCTCAATCTGTCTGTATCATTGCATAGTTCCATAGTTTTTACTCTTCACATTACTGTGATATAACTTTTCATGCTGCCGTAAGGTATCTTTACGTGAAAAAGTTCTTGCACATATATTGCATGGGTGAACAATTCGGACATCTTTATGTCTTTCTACATGGCGAAGAAGATGAACTTTCTGAGAAAAATTGCGAGAACATTGTAAACAACGATATATTCGAAAATTTGGAATATCAGATAACTGAGAGGAACCTGAAAAGCAAATAAAATTGATTAAACATGGTTCACATTTTGAAATAATTTAAAAATAGAACATTCAAAAATATTTAAATGATGAATTAATTAAAATATTACCACATGTAACTTTGGATAAAAGTAGTACATAATTTTAAATCTTCTCACATTTTTTAGTTGAATAACAGATTTATACTAGACTCCATAAAAAATATATTCAGCAAAAAAAAAAAAAAAAAAAAAAAAAAACCTTTTTATGAAAACAACAAAAAAAAACAAAAAACACAAAATTAGTCATTTAAAAGAAAATAATGAAATTAATATTAAAAAGATTACATTTTAAGAACTAAATATTAATATTTTATCACTTACAAAAAGTAAAATGAAATAACAGTTTGAAAAAGTAATTAAAATATTTGCAACACTATTTCATACATACATATTTAAATCAGAATTTCTGGAACAAATACAAACTGCTTTTAATTAATTATTAAAATATTTATTGAATCACCACATACAATGAAAATTAAATGGTCATGTATTAGCATTATTATACAATTATACAACATGGTAATTTAAAAATTCACATCTAATAATAAAACTTTTAATTTTGAATGAGATTTATGTTTCATTGCTGAATTCTGCAATTTTTTTTCCTCAGTATATTGTGATAAATCCTTTCATGTTGTTGCAAACTGTCTTTACGAGTAAATTTGCTTGAACACAAATTGCAGGGATGCATGACTCTTATATCCTTATGCAATTCAACATGACGTTCAACACACTGCTTTTTAGTAAAACTGCGTGAACACATAGAACATCTATACACACGAATTCCAGAAACATGTACAAATGAAGAAAATAAACCTAAAAAATAAAACAAAAAACTAATTCATTAAATGAATAAAACAAGAATTCAATACAATTTTGTGTTACTAGAAAACTAATGCATTACTAAATACTATTAAAAAAACTTACTCCTTAAAAAATATTTCAAAGACGAAACTTCATAATATAAATGTTTCAAAGTAGAGGAAAGCAGAATATGAAAAATCTTTATAAAAATGATTTTACATCTAGACAGAAAATTATAACATGAAATTGAAATATATAACAAAAAAAATTAGTTAACAAGCAATTTTTAATAAGAAAATATCTTTAGAAATATTACTTATTTATATATATATATTATTTACATCAATTTTTATCAACTGAAAGCAATTCCGGAAAGTAAATAAATTTAAACTGATTTGACAGCACATTTTATCCAAATGGCTTTATTATTTTTTAATCAGAATTTTCAAAATTTAAAAAAAAAAAAACTTAAAGACAGTGATGCATACTTATGCATCACTGTCTTTAAAGAATTTAAAATTATACTATGAAAATCTTAAACAAAACATAAGAGAATTACAAAAAAGAATTAGTTCATTAGTATAACTGAAAACTAATTATTTAATTTTTATTATAATATAGGTCATTTCACAGATAATGTTTAAATATATAAACTAGAATTTAACATTCATATTTAGCCTCCAATTCAAATCAACGAAAAATAAAACAGTCCATTTCCTTATAGTATTAACCACTTGAAAATAACATAATATTGAAAAAATCTTAATCAAACTGCTAACTGATACAATGAGATTTTCATGTACAGTATTTAATATGATATAATCCCTTCTTTAGCAAAAAATAATAGGCATTTTTCAACAAAAACTAAGAGGGATAACAATTCAAATTTCTTACTAATCAATGAATATAAATAACAAATTCACATATTTAAAGAAACATGTGTATACATTTCCATTTTCCTGACTTTAAAAACATTTAATAGAAGGTTAATAGCAATGTTGGACACCCATGCAATTTAATTCTAAGAATCAGAAATCTGATGGTTAATCATATTTAATAATAACATATTTCTGTAATAATACATTGACAAAAAAAAATCCATACATTTTTCAGGTTCAAAAATTTTATTTTCATTCTAAACATATATTTTATTATTGCTAATTCTGACCAAAGAATTTTCACTTCTTATTTTTTTTTTTAAAAAAACTTACCATAAAAAATAATTAGATAAGAAGTTTAACTTTTTCTGAACATGTACCATCTTTCTGTTAGTATTGCCCTTTTATCCATAAGAATGCATTATATATGATAGCTAAAAGTTTGTTCCATAATTATTAGTCATGTTTGTTTGTTTTTTTAAATCTCAAACTGCAGCTTAATTTCATTTAGTAAATGATAAGACTTTTCAATTTTTCAATAAAAAAATTTAATAAAGAATTTATAATATTTTACTAAAGCAAGATATTCCATGAGTTATGAAAGGCAGAATAATCAAATATATATATATATAGAAAGAGAGATATGTAATCATCTATTTAAAATACAGTAATTATACGATTTTGCATTTGATAAGCAAATATTTTTATGATTGCATGATTTAACATTAATGTAAAAATGAATAATTTTTATTTTGAAGAATGCAACAATTGAGTTATTCATTTGCTTGAAGTATTTAGTATAGATTATACATATAAAGGCTAACAAAATAAGAATAATCAAAAATAAAAAAAATTCTTGTTCAAAAGTTTATATCCGTCATTTTTCAAGTGTCAATTTAATAGCTAAATGCTATATAAAACTTATTATTTACATTATTACTTTATAGTTCCAGATGATGTGCAATCATTTCCCATTCTTTCCATTAATGCACAAAACCGTGAAGCCCTTCTGTTAAAGGCAATAGTCTTCTTTAACACTAATATTTTTTAATGCAATCAGGCATTTCTTCATTAGTATTGATCTTAAAAACCACATATCTTCAGATTATTCAATCTTTGATACATTTTCCTTTTACTTAAAACCTTTGAATGGACTCTATTTCAAGCATAAGAACATAACAAATATATTCCAATATTTCATTTGAGACAAATTGTACATTTTTCAGACATCTTGGATTAAAGAAAAACGCTTGAAGTAGGAAAATTTACTTAAATTGAGCAAAATAAAAATTTCTTATCTTAAATTTAAATAATTCATAATTATCAAAATATATTAAATGAAAACAATGGATAATAATGATAACTACTTGACTTCAAACAATGCATTTTTCTACTTCAATAATCAATTAAACAAATTGACAAAATATTTAAATCCTCAAAAGAATAATGACACTGTAAATTATTCTTCTACGTCATGATGATGGAAGTGTAATAATAAAAGAAAATTACATTTAGAGTTCACAGGGTAAAAAATTATATATTTTTAAAAATAACTATTAATAATATGTAGCAAGAATTACTTTCAGTTTTACCTATATTTATTGGAAAGAAGTCAACAAATTTTTGGTAAGTTAAAAGAATAGTGTGTGAAAATGAACCATAGTAAAAAACATCAGAGCAGAAGAAGAAAAAAAAAATCCTAGTATAAAATTTTAAAAAAAATGTTAAAAGTAAAAATCAGACATTAAAGTTTTCAATAACTTTATTTCAAAAAGAGAAAGAAAAAAAAAAAAAAAAAAAAAACTTGGTGCAATAGTATGGGTTAATATTTTCTACTGACTTAAATAATTAAATGTTTGTTGTTGTTGCTTTTATTAGCATTCATTATTGCACCAATCAACTCTTTATAAAAACTTTTTTTGTTTTCTCTAAAAAATATCACATTTTAAAATGCCTTCTATCATCAAAAGCACTGAGACATTTGAGTACTTGAAAAAACAATTTTACTATGACAAGTATTTTCATCATTTCTCTTATTTTTTTTTTTAAAAATTACATAATATACAAGCAAATAACTATTCAATTTACTTTTACTTATTTGCTAAACCTCATATATAAATCAATGTTTTAATGAATTCTTTAATATTTTTCATGAACTCTATAAATAGCTTATTACAAAATATCAGGTTAACATTGAACATTTTGCCTTTAAAAATAATTTCATGGCATATTTTTTACATTTTATGAATTAAATATCTAAATGAGAAATTATTTTCATTGTACTCTAAATTTACATTTCATTCTTTCCCTTTGTGATTATTAAATTAAATAATCTAGAATGATCCTAAACACTACTTGAACCATGGCAATTAAAAAAAAAATCTGAATTATAATGTTAGTGAATATTTCAATCAACATTTTGTGGCATTCAGACTATATATATATATATATATATATATATATTAATTTTTTACAGTTAAAACTTTTACAGTAAATATTTTTTGTCAACAAAAAAATATTTCAAAATTTTTAAATAGTTTGAAAAGTTAAAAAATACAAACATAAAATTAAGAAGACATTTTATTTTAATACACATCTATAATATGCATTCAATTCCACCACAATAAATATGGGTAAAATTTTACAATTATTGTCCAAAGTTGATACTTAGCATTAAAAAAATCAATTCTAGGCAGGATTTTAAAAAGATACAAACAGACCTTAATATACAAACAGACCTAGAGACAAGAAACTTGTAAAATGTAAGTTGGTAACATAGAACAGTTCAGATGATCAAGTGTTTTTGGTTAAGCCATAGCATAATAAAATAATTTATACTTCATTAACCCTTTCACTGTCAAGTTATTTTGATGAATTGGGTACACAAATTGTCAATTTTTTTAACTGCAAAAATCAAATGTTTAGTACAAAATAAAATATACTTAGCAGTTAAAAATTGATATTTTGAAGTACATGGGCAAAATTTTTTAAGTTTTGTAGCCACTGCATATCTGCTTGAGGCGGCTGCCACTCAACATGGCAGCTGTAAAGTTCGCTTCTAATGGAGCATTATTTTCTAAAAATTAAAAAAAAATTATTATTTTCTAAAAAATAAATCAATGAAAAAATAAAAATAATAAAAGTGAATACCTATTAGTAGTTCAGTAATTCAGTCTTGTGTGGTACAACAGGAAACACTTTTCCAAGCACAAACCAACTCCACAATCACTACACCAGAATCGTGTTTCCTTCCTTATCTTTTTCCCATTTTTATCCTTTTTCGAACAACACACTTTGCACTGTCTTGTTGGCTCACGTTTCGCAGGAGTAGGAGGAATATGGGATATAAAATGTCGTTCAGTAAGACGGGCAGCGTTATCTCTTGTAGGTGGTCTGCCGACATTCTTTTGTCCAGAAGCTGCATCATCATATTTATGTAAAAGCTCTTCTACAACTTGGATTCGAAATTCTAAAAATAATTTTTATTTATCTGAGTTTTAAAAATAATTTCTTCATTTCCAACTTTAGAACTGCACAGAAACCACACTGACTCTAACACATTCTAAACTGAAAATTGTTGTCAGCAATTTATCTTTGAAAGCTATAAAATTTCAAAATATTTTTGTATGCTTTTTCTGCATTTAATTTCTGTCTCTCTATTCAGTTTATGGTGCTGCCTAGCCATGGCTCTTGCAAAGAAATTTTAATAATGGATTAAAATTTAGCTTTTTCTGTAACACGGTTAACATTAAAATATAGTTAAAGAACTTCATATCTGCTTCGCTTTAAACCCAAAAATATTTCACATACTTACCTTTATATAAAATAACATTCAGAAATTCATTATTATGATTATGTATAATTAAAAACATAAAACCAATTATTATATAGATAGAACATTTTTAGTCACTTTCAAATCATTCAGACTGTCTTAAATTAAAAGGCAAATAACTTTCAAAGCAAAAATTCTTTATTTTTGAATACTCACAAATATACTACATTAAAATTCTCTTTTTTATTAAAAAAATGATTGTTTAACAATTAATTTCTATACAAATAAATGATGAAGGATTTTAAAATATTCTGTACTTTTTGCATTAAAGTGACAAATTAACTGCAGCTAAAAATATATAAACTAATACATTTTTTTAATATAAATAATCACAAAATATCTAACAAATCTTATAAAAAACAGACTTCAGAATAAAATATAAAATTCAATTTCTTAAAAAAAAAATTCTGAATAATATTTTTACATATTTTGAATATCCTGTTTAAAACAACCAATCGTTAATAGATTTTATTACTGCCAAAATCCAAGCAAAAAAAAAAAAAAAAAAAAAAAACAATTCAAATAACTACTCTGATTCTGAATTAAATGATAATTTTAAATAATAAAAAATAGTCAATAATATGCAGAAGTTTAGAAATCTTTTGTTTATATATTCAATCATAAAAATAGGACATATAGTCAAAAGTCGTTGAAAGGAAAAAAGAAAAAAAAAAATCTGAACATAAGAAATAAATCTAAAAATTTAATTTGCCAGATAATCATACATGTCATGAATTGTATAAACAAATTTTATACAATAAATGTTAAATAAGTTATAACTAACAAATATGTTAATGTAATGTACTAGCCTTAGAACTAGTTTTATAACAATGATATTTTTCATGACGTTCTAAACTGTCTTTTCGAGTAAAACTTTTTGAACACCCATTGCAAGAATACATAAGTCTGACATCCTTGTGCAGTTCAAGATGGCGAAATAGGTTCACTTTTTGCCCAAACATATGGTCACATTTGGAGCACTTATAAAGACGACAACCAGAAGGATGCATTAATGTATGAAAAGAAGCTGAAAGAAAATCAAAAATATGAAAATGATTAATACTTAATGTTTGAAAGTATTTTTAATTAATGCAAAATAATCTTCTTAAAAATTTTTTTAATGGAATTTTACATTAATAATTCACAATAAAAGCATATTAAAATGTTTTAGAATCAATTTAAAACACCAATGATAGATTTCAAATATAAATATTAAACAGAAGATTTCATTTAAATGGGTTACATTTCTTATCTCAAAATGATGCAAATATAAAATCCAGAATATAAGGAATTTATAACATTCGCAGTAAGAATTATATTTCAATCAGTTTTTACAAGTGAATAATTTTTTCTATTCCTTCTAGTAAAAATTTCAGCATAATAAAACTTTAAAACATTTCACCTATGTGTCAAGTTTTTTTTTTTTTTTTTTTTCAGTTTTAAAGAATTCTCCCACCCTCTTTCTTTTAAGGAATGACAAATAGAAATAAATTTTTAAAATATACGGCAAAGAATGGGAATTTAAAACCGAGAAATCACTTAATCCTCATAATCAATTAATAATTCTGTGGTTAAAGTAAGAAAAATGTACACAGAAAATTTAGAAATAATTACCAGCTTTTGAAAAAATATTTTTTATTCCTTTCTCTTCAAAAGGCCAAAATTATAAGTAAAAATAATGAGAAATAGCCAAATTTTTTTTAAAGAAAAAGGTGGTATTCACATCATTCTCAAGGAATATTAAAAACTATCCCTTTTCTTTCCTTTTCAATACAAAAAGAAAAGATAAGAAAAAGTCATTTCAAAAATATGATTAAATAATGTAAGATACAAATAAGCATGAAAATCTTTTAACATGTTTGTGCTTATTAAAATGGTAAAATAATTGCAAAAGAGCAAATGTCATATACAGCTATTAATTAAAATAATAATATCAATGGCTGAAAAGTTAAATACAATGTCTCAGTGATAGAAAAAATATGATGAATTCTAAAATAAAATCACAATATTACTATTACTTCACTAATGATATATTTCCCAAAATAAATAGTAAGAAATGTTATCAATGATAGATTGAAACAATTTTTTAATGTTCAAAAACTCATTTATATAAACAAAAAATATAAAAAATTTCACAATGAATTAGAAAATACCAGACATTTTGAAATAAAATGAATTCAAGGTTTAATATTGAAATAACTATCATACAACAAAAAGAAACAAAAAACACTTATTTATCTTTCAATACAGCACTTTTGGATAACAAATTTTTAAAAGTTATTAATGAGTTACATTATTTTTAATTTTAATTTACACAATTGTTTTCTTTCATGTCGCTGTAGACTATCCTTACGAGTAAATGATTTTGAACACATCTTGCAAAAATACAGAATTCTCACATCCTCATGATGTTCAAGATGACGAATCAAGTGACCTTTCTGACCAAAAATTTGAGAGCATTTGGTACATTTATAAAGATGACAACCAGATGAATCAGTCAATACCTGAATAGAAGCTAAAAAGAAAAATAATAATCATAAAAATTATAAAAATGATTAGCCTTTTATCTAACAAGTATACAGTTTTTTCAAAAATTAATATATCATCTCTTTGAAAATTCAGTATATGAATGATAATTTTTTTTCAATGAAACTTTTAATATTAAGGTAGAAAAAAAAAAAAACCTTCCGTATTGAAAGTTTTAATGGATTTTGATGGCAAACCTATAAATACCCAATTTACATAGAAGAAAGATTTATTCCTTATAAATTTGGCTATTTATCAAACTAGTGTGAATATTAATCTAATGAAGAATTTCTTAAATTCAATAAGAATAATAAAGGCTGAATTGATGTTTACAAACTTCTGAACTCTCACTACTTACAATTGATTTAAAATGTGCACATCCCATATTTTATTAGTACAAATATTAAATTGAGCTAATGAAAATAATCTTTTCTTTTATGCTGCCCTTTAGAATTATATAATAGAAGTTCATATATTTATGGGTGCATTGTATGTGTGTTTTTTTTTCAAGGTAATTTTGGCAATAAATATATAAACAGATTATTTGGGTAAATTTTTAATATAAAAAATTTGTTATAACCAATTAAAAGAGTGAATCAGGACAGAATTGATGAAAATAAAGTATTCAAATTTAATGTCACACATAAAAAAAAGGCTTTAAAACACAGAAATATTTATCTTCTTCAGATACAGCAAAACAAATTAACTAACTGGAAAGAGTAAATTTAAATAGTGTATTTCTCCAGTAAATACAACTAATAAAATGAGAAAAGTGTGTTTTATTGGACTATAAAATTATTGTTCCCCTTTGAAATTTACATGCTTTGAAAATAAATTTAAAAAAAAAGATAAATTTCCCATATTTTTAATGAAAAAATACTTGTGGTGAAATGTAGATTATTATGATCCATGCAGGAAGCAGGATGTATGTTTTCAGGGGAAAAAAAAAAACTTTTAATAATTATATTCACACTAAACAAGGACAAGACACTCAAGTGCGCAGTTTAACAGACAGCATATCATCTCATTCTAATTAGAATTGCAAAGCACTATGGGATGTACATCTAACAGGCATCCCCATCTCTTATCCAAAAATAAAGTTAAAGTCATACAAATGCTACACCATCTAAAATATATATGATTAAAAATGCAAGACAGAAATAAACAATTTTTAAAATATTCACTTACTCATAAAATACTTAACAAAATTACAGCATGAGAAATAGTAAGCAAAAGAATGTAGCATGATAATATTTACATAATAACATAAAATCTGTATCTTAACATTATATGAATAAACAAGTATTATAACATTTATGTTGCTTTCTAATACACATTTAGTAATTTTTCATTATTGCTACTGTTTTGCTACCAATTTAATCACATACAGTCAGTGAAGAGTCTCTATGAGAAAATATCGCAAAGTAGAAGCGACCAATTTTAGATGATCAATAGATATTTCAACATTATTCATCCAAAAATTATGTTTGCTAAAATTCAAAATTCCATACAAACATTTACTTTTCAGTAAAATATAATGATACGGAGAGTTATTTGAGTGCCATTCAATTTAATACTGATAGCGGTAAAATGCTTCAAAACTAAACTAGTAAGCCGAAATCTTTTCATAATAGATTTTACAACATAAATAGTTCAATAAATTTACGATAGATTTTTACATAACTTTAATTTTTAACACAAATCATTTTTAATGGAGGCCCCTCTCAATTAAAAACTATTAAATATATTTATTTGCATAAAAATGTTATATTTACATAGTTTATTTTCTTATTATTACTCTTTTCAACCTAGCAGGCTAAATTCTATACTAATGGGCCATTTTGAGTTTGATTTCTTTGTAATAACATATGTAAAATTCAAACATTCTTAGAGCTAACTTGCTTTAGATCTTGAAACCTTCATTTAAAACAGAAACTAGCTAAAAACAGCCCATTAGCATTTAATTTTCATGGCTTGGTCAGCAGTGAAAGCATTAAAATCTGAATGATACAAATAATAATAGGATAACCATTTTAATAGACAAATGCAACAGGAAATTTTATATTATATATATAATTGTGGAAGTAAAATTTCAAAATCGAATAAAAAAAAACATTAAAAAGTAACTAGAAGCTAGTAAATCAAGAAATATTTCTAACTCATAACTGACAGTAAATACAATTCATTATCAATAATAACATCAATACAAGATTAGTAAATATGTCACATATATAAAATAACTCCAAAAGTATCTTAACTTAATCAAAACTAGTATACAGATACTAGTCTAATCAATTGACTTTTAATGCTCTAAAATGTGAATATTAATGATATTTAATAGCAAATCTGGATTGTTTTATCTACATGATGTGAAGTACAGGAAAATTTATAAAGCATTAATAACTTACCAGATTTTAATAAAAATATGATAAAATGTTTTTGCATTAATTCATGGATTAAAAAATATTTCATATAATTATCTAAGAGCACAAAATTTTATATCTTAAAAATTTAACATAGTTTAATGAACTCATTCTGACATAGAGGTAGCCTGCCTTCCCCATGATCCAGGCATTCTGGGTTTGAGTCCCGGTTTGGGTATAATTGTTATTCTGCGTTCTATCAGGGAGTAATGTGAATGTGACCCCCTGCAAAAAAGGGTTGTGCAAGCAACGTGAAGCATAAAGTAGCTAAGTTGTACTCTTGGCCAAAGTTGGCACTACAGAAAAAACAAGAGATGCTAATTTAGGCTTAAACTGCTGGCAGCTTTCTGTCAGTGGGCTTGTAAAGTGCCATAAGTAACAACAACAGAATTCATTTTGAAATTCACATAATAACAATTAAAAAACTATATATCACATTTTTTTAGATAACTTAAAGGATTTGTAAAACAATTGAGCAATGTAATATATTTTCAACCATGGATTTAAAAGTATTTTAAGTAATTAGCTCAAAGCATAAAATTTTAAAACTTAGAAAATTTAGCATAGTTTTAAGGAATTCATTTCAAATTTCCACAATAAATCTCAAGCAAAGTCAAGTATGATGTATTTAGAAACACTTACTGAAGAAATTATTGCCATTTAATGTTGTTCAAAATAAATAAGATCAAACCAAAATAAGTTTTGTCAAATGCATAAATATATATTTATATTTGCATGCTTTAACACAGTATTATTTTAATCTAAAAGAAAATAAACAATTATTATTGATACACCAAAAGAAAAAAAAGGTAGAAATTTTTTTAAAAAGGAAAATAGATATTAACAGTAAAATTGATGCATTATGAAACTAATACAAATACACATAAAATAGCATTTTATACTTCATTTTCACAAAAATATAAGGACAAATATTTACAATTAAAATACATTTTACAGCTAAACAAAAATTACTGGAATATGTTTATAAAAAGCAAGACAAATATATCAAAATGTTTCTTTTCTACACATAAAACAGAATCAGAATATAAAAATAATACACATATTTTGAAATAAGCATAAAAAGTTTTGAATTTATAATTTTTTTAAAAACATTTGCAGTTTAACTAGTATACAAAAAAAACACAGAATGCCAAATAATTTACTTGAAAATATATAAAGATATCTAATATATAAAATGAATTTTTGTTCGCTCGTATCTTGCACACTGCCCTTTAGTTCAATAGATTTCAATAAAACTTATTGCTTGTGCTTGAGCCAAGGTTAAGTTTTAATAAAAATTAAACATTTGAAGTTAATTGCACACATTTCAAACAAAATAAAATTATGATTGATGCCAATCAATGCGAGTGAAATGATATGAAATTGGAAATATTTAGTACAACTGGTAATTTTTTTCTTCTCATTAATGAATAGTCATCTACAAAAGATGTTGTCGTTCACAATGCACAACATTTAGTCTACTGCAAACCGTGTATATAGTTAATTTATCTCGCAAATATGAAATAGAATTATTATTGTTGATGCTGATCAAGGAAAGTTATATATAATGGAAATTTCCCAGTGCTCTTCTATTTAATTTGTGAATCGATAAATGATATTTCAGCTAAACAAACATGTATTATGCTGATTGCTTTAACAAAAAATATAGATCTACCAGTGCTGAACATAGAAATAAGCAAAATTGAGCTTCTTAAACAAATGAGAAATAACAAGTGAGCAATAAAGCATATTGTTTACAAATTGGAAATTGATGTGTTTCTGAATCTTGAAGTCAAGATGAGGAAAGAATTAAAAGTTTGATGCTTATATGCAACCTGAGCATATACATCAGAATCAAAATACCAATATATGGCAAGAAGTAACTATTCTAAATGGAAAGTCAATTGGAGAAGATGTGCTTATTCCACACATTCCCAAAAATGTGTTTTTTGACTTCAAGCAGCTGCAGTTCCCCATTGAACTTGCACTTTCAATGACCATCAGCAAGACGTAAGGTCAATCAATTCAAGTGTGGGAACTGAACCTAGAAAATCTATGTTTTTCATATGACCAGTTGCATGCTGGATGCTTATTAGTCAGACAGCCAAAAGATTTATTTTTGCAAAAAAAAAAAAAAAAAAAGGAAAAAATGGGGAAAAAAACATTTTGTCTGACTGTGTATACTTGAATAATAGTTTCTTTTTTAAAAAAAGAATTAATATTATTTGTACTTCCCTTTTATATATCATTAATTTGGAATGAATATATTCATTGCTGATAGAGAAAATAAACTTTTTTCCTGTCATTCTTAGTTAAATTAGATAGCTATTTTACATCTCCAATGAGATTTCCAAAATTATTTTTCTGCCACAGCAACATGCTTCGTATGAGCAAATATATAATATATATCTTAATAAAGTAAATAAATAAGTAAGTAAGTACATTAAAGATTTTAACATTTTCAGTTCAAATTCAAAACTACACATGTAGCATATATAGTAAGCATCAAAGTTGCTGAAAGACATTTAAGAAAAATCTTATAAACAGGGAAATATTTTTGTATTCCTCTGATATTAAAAGTGGAAATAGTTAAAATATTAATATATCTGCAATGAACAGTATGGAAACAAGCAATAAATTTGATTACACTGAAAATTAAGATATAGATAAAACAAACCTTTTAATGAAAATGCTCTTTAAAAAGAGAATTTCATTTCAAGATCAACACTTTTTTCCCTGCTTCAGTACAAAATTTTGAATAGGTAAATATGCATAACAATAAAAAAATTTCATTTTTCTAATAAAACTTACTTTACAAATGTTTATAATTTTAAAGAATTGAAATTTATATTTTAAATAGCCTCTAATTTAATATCAAAATAGCTTTCATGCCAAAATTGTTTCTGGCAAATAAAACTGGTTCAAAACCACTCCACATAATTATAACAAAATCATAGTACTTTTGTTTAAATTTAAGAACATGTAATAAATAAATGCATTCAATTAATTCATTTGCACAGTTTTTCTATTTAAAAATATCTACACAATTATATGTGAATTTTACAGAAAAGCATATTTACATCCTTTTTATATTATAAATTCATCAACACAACAACAACCAAAAATAAGGGAAGCAGAAATTGTTATTGTGAGGCTTGCAATCCTAAATTATTTAATTGATTGATGCATATAAAAAGTAATTCTTAATTGATAGTCACTGATAGAAATTCAATTTAAACTAATTATTCAGCAATAACAAAAATTGTGGTTTCAATATTTTCTTGATTTTTCTTAAAATTAGTGTAGTATCAAACAGATCACCAAACCAAATTTTCATATCAAAATTGGTCTACGCTAAACAGATTTAAAGCAACAGTAGCTTATGTTCAGAAGAAAATGAGAAAGATATACATGTTCTCTAATTTGAGAATTCCATGAAGCATGATTTCCTAACTGCTACTTTATATTTAAAAGCTTAAGAATAATTAAGCTTATTAAATTAACATATATTTATTTGTATTTAGTTAAATCAAGATAATAAAAGTGAGCATCTTAAATACCTATAGAAATACATCCTGTATGGGTGTGTTTCACCATCAGGATTTTCTTCCTTTATTTTCATACAATGAAATACTTACGCTTATTAAGAGAGTGTGTACGATTGAAAAAAATTCGTGCATTTAAACATTTCTGATTTTGATACTTCAAGTTTGTTTCCATATAGGAAATAACCTTGTAATTGAACAAAAATTCAACTATTTAAAATATTATTGCGCAATTGCCACCTTAAAAGTAAGAATATATACATGCAGTTATCAAAATAACCTAAAGAAACACTTTTTCCCAAAACCAAAAAAACACAATTCTTATAATAGCATTTTTAAATATCGACTTAAAATTTTATCATTTCAAACATACATACAATCAAAATACAACAAAAATAGCATGTGAAGTTGAGGTACAACATTGCAGCCGTTCACACATCAATTTTCAATGGAGTTGTAAAAATTTCTTTTGGGATAAACTTTTTTTCGGCATATAAAAAAAATATATGTGTTTCTCATAATTAGAAAATATTTACCAGTATCATCAGTAGTGTTGATTACAAAGTATTTCTTCTAAAACTGCTAGGTGTCAATGCTTATGGCAAGTTTTGCTAGATAATAGAAAATTCACTTTAGGTTCCCAAAAGTGAAACATTAATCGAATACAAAATTAACATATAATCACAAATTATTATTACTCTGGATAAAACCTCATATTAATCGATACAAACTGTATAATTTTCCTTTCTCCGTTAGAGAGATCGCTTACCAAATTCTTCTGCCTACATCCGAGGAATGGACCAAAAACTTCAGTGATATGCAGCTAATTTAATATCTGGTTAGTGGTTCCAATGCAGCAACACAATAGCTGCAATATATATTATTCGCTTTTTAGTTTCCGAATTCAGTTCGCACGGAATCAAAGACAATTCACGAATTTTTTACATATCATTAAAATGGTAGTCCCTTTTTAATATTTTATATTCTATCTCAGAACACATATAATACTAATCTGATAGGCAGATTCCTTCATATAAGTTCCTGCATCTTATAAGGCCTCAAGGAAAAAAATTAAGCTTTAAAATTTGCATTGCGAAAATCTAAGTTATCATTTTTGTTGTTAAAAATGCATCATTCATTCACTGGAAAAAAAAAAAAAAAAAAAAAAAAAACAGAATCTTAGAGATATTTTATATGTATTAAAGCCCTTGCATGCAAGAATTTTGAAATAGAATGTACCTATATTCACTTGGAAATAATCCTTAAAAATTTTCACACAAAATAAAGAAGTATCGTTTTTTGCAATGCCGGAAACAAAGTATTCGTTTTGTGTTCAAGAAAATCATACTACTGAATTCGGTATCAAAAGGATATTCAAACTAAACGATTTCAATAGTAATGTGGCACCCCATGGTAAATTTAAACATCACATTTATGATATTTGCAATAAAGCATTTATGAAAAGACATTTGATTACTCATACTGGCAAATGTATGCTTATGTTTGTGAAACATGTAAAAAAGTGAATATATTCTTCAAAATATTATTTAATTAAATAGTAATTTATTCGTACAAATGAGATCCCAACTTTTATTCATGTAAAAAAGAGGCGTCAACTTTATAAAATATGTAATGAATCATCTAATATAATCTATATAATTAAAAATGAACTCTTCTCTGCATGTGTCTTGTGCACTGCTGCGTCATCGGATTGCGATAAAACTTTGAATACTTATTACTTGAACTCGCAAGATGGTTATAGGCATAGTAAAATTATGTAGTATATAAAAATTTTCGGATCTATTTACCGCATCTATTAACCAAGGATTATTGTCAAAAAAAAAAAAAAACCACCAAGGAGGCATAACAGATTCAGTAAAGGGGCAAAATTCAAGCCAGAGGTTAATATTTCGTAGCTATTGTACGTAAATGCTACGTAAGTCTTTCTTTGAGGTAACGGCCTTATTAAAGAGTAAGCCCTCCAATAGAATTAAAACTTTAACAAAAAGTTTAATAAAGTTTTAGCTTTTTTTTTTTTTTGCAGAATTTTCCAGAAATATTAGAGTACAAAATTTTTTTCATTATTTTGATTTAAAAAAATCTTAATTTAACGATATTGTCATGTAGATAGAACTCAAGAAGACACAGGAAGTGAAGTTAAATTAATTTATTAACTCAACTCTGAACTAAGAGCACCATGACTGAGAGATCTTCAGCTTTTATACACGTAGAGAAAGTTCCAGAATACCTTTCTGGAGACAGTAAGAAAGGTCCGGAGCACTTACCTGGAAAATTAAAGAAAGGTTTAGTATCTTCTGGTACACGAAACAAAGGAAAAACAATTCAAGGTAAGATACTTAAACAAATTTTTAGTCTACTGGGATTCGAACACATGTCCTCTTGACTATGAATCCAGCGTCATAACCATTCAGCTATGCAGACTCGACAACGTTTCGTTTTAATGCGGCAATATAAACAAATTCATGGCATAAATATATTTTCTGTGTTTAATTTATTTTTAAAGAAAATATTATAATTACATTTTATAACATTAATCTTGAGAAATCTGAACCAATATTAAACGAATCACGAAATGTACAAAAAATAGTTCGAACAATGTAATGTACCCGTATTTAACTCTTAGAACTCTGAACATTCAAGGTAGGGCATTAATTTGGTCATTTGTTATTTTATTTTCTTGACTTTTGACTGGTAAAAATAATTCTGAGTGGTAAAAATATAATTATTTTCCGGGGAAATTCAACTTAAAAAAATTCATATATATTAATTTTTGGAGTAATAAACAAGTCCTTTTATTCGGCAAATATTTACGCATCGAATAATTTTTCAGAGAGTTAATTAAAAAAAGGTTAAATGTTCTGTCAGTTTATCAAAATTTTCTACGTAAAAATTCAAGCAGATAAATAAAATTTATAAGAAACATATTACGTTAGAAGTTAAAATAGGGAAGAGGACGACTTCCACTTGCCTTAATCCGTGAAGATTAACAATTAAAAAAAGGGAGAGTAGCGGCATTCGTGCGCCCGATTCTTTATCACATTTGATTATGCCCGTGTATCCTCGGGAAGGGGGTGCGGTTGCTTTGAAAGGTTTGGTTTAATGGCGTAAAGGCCATATTTAGCCATGCTGCGCCAAACGCATGACCCATCTTAATAAACAATTGTATGTAAATGTTCTATGCAAAAGCTTAGGGAAAACTTTAAATAGCCAAGAATACACACTCAAAGAAGCTTATCAATTCCAATGTCAAGTAAAAATAAAAACAGATTTGAGTGGGGATCATGTTCCAGTAAGTCTTCTAATTCAATATCATTCTTACCAAAATAGTTACGTCTAAATGTACTAAAACCAGGGCATTGCACCAGTATATGCTTAGTGGTTAAAACACAATGACAGGAGGTGCTGGTTCTGAATTAAAAAAATGTTTGTGTGTTAGTCTGGTGTGTCCGATTTCAAGACGATTTAATAGAATTGATGATTTTGAAAGGTAAAGACTCCTGAACACCCAAAGAGCAGAAGTCTGACTTCTAGCTCATATGGAGATGACACATTCGCTTGCACAACCCCCTTTTTACAGTGGGACACATTCACACGCCTCACAGAACACAGATGAGGAGCAACCATGCCCGAACCAGGACGTCCAGATCACGGGGAAGATGAACTATCCTCATGCCAGGACGCCGATATCAGATTTTAAATATCAACAGACTCGAAAGTTATAACGATTTTATTATTAACCATGAAAAATGTTGGAATTGTCTTTGGTTACATCGTCATGAATTAATTCTTCTCTTGCTAACATTGCATTATCACTAGAAGAAAATGACATTCAATTGTGTGCTACTTATTTTACATATTTTTAATGAAAATTTTCTTAATCCGAGTAATACACAAATATTGTGACTGATCAGTAATCGTAATATTGTTTAATATCGTAATCATCCAATATTGTATAATAATTTTTAACGAGTTGTGCTACCTGGGAAGCTAAGTTATGGATTTACATATAACTACTCGGTTAATTATCTATTAATCATTCGCGTACAATATTACATTTCCATTTCAAGAAATAGTTATAACTAATATATTCACAATTTTAAGTGGTTGGTTAATTGTGTTGGGTTGTGCTTTCTGGCGCAAGGATCATATCTGACCATGCTGCATCAAACAAGAAATAATGGAACCACTTCATTCTTAATTGTCAATTAAAAGGTATAATGAATTGTTTGAAAAATGCTTTAAATAAATTTATAATAAAAATCGGAAAAAAGACTCAAATGATCTTGTCAATACCCGTATCCTTAAGGGAAAAAAAGAGGTTTTTGGTGGGGAATTTCTCCCACCAAGTGTTTTAAGATAATATCAATCTTGCCAAAATGTTTCAGTCTGCTAATGTTAAAATCTGGGCATTCCACAAAGACATGTTTTACCGAAAGAGTACACTGGAAACGTAGACATGTAGGTGGGGGTTCAGAACCGAATAGATATCTATGCATCATCCTGGTATGACCAATTCTTAAGAGTCAATATAACCTCCTTTTTCAGATATAAATTATATTTATTCGAGTGTCTGACAGAAGGATGAAACGCATGCAATTTATTGGATTGCTGCTCATCCCATATACCCTGCCATTTTTCGCCATTAACCCCTTGCGTACCAGACGGCGTTCACTAGCGCACGCGAAAATCCCAGATTTCTGGAGATACTGACCTTGACGCTACGATGCTGTTGGGTGTGCTACAATGTTGAAAAAAAACTAATGACAATACACTCATGTAATGCATGTAAAAAAGCTTTTTGTTCCACGGAACATTTCGAGAAATTTCACAAAGATTTGTAAATTTAATTTTCCTATTTTTTCAAATTTTTGTAACAGACATTTTGTAACCCCCCCCCCTCCTCTTCCTATTTCCACCCTTCAGTTAACTGCAGACAAAATGAATCCAAAATGTTTTTATTCAATCCCAATAAAAGAAAATCTACCTTATGATGTTTCCTGTGCTGGTTACTCTGGTTGTGCACCTAAAGAAGCCATGTATCCACATGAGGTTACAATGGGATTTTGCTCTATACATAGCATGTATCCACTAGTGGTTACATGGTACCCAAGGGGTTAAATTCCTGACGACTAGTAGAGCATCATTCAAAGGAACAAAACTTTCATGTACTTGTGACGCAGTTTTTGAAGCTTGGTCAGCTTTTTCGTTGCCCAATATTTCCGCATGTCCAGGGATCCAACAAAATGCCATAAGCTTTCCCTTATTTGTTAAATAATTGCAAATAAAATTAAATAATTCTTAAGCATTACTGGATGGCTAACAGGATTTATCAATTTTAAGAGGAAATGTTTAAACATCTTAAGTTGCGACAATTTTAACGTTTTTTGCTCGTGAACATCCGCTATCTTCATCTTGATTTCTCTGCAGTTTGAAATTTGTAGAGACGCAATGCTCTCCAACACATCATACAAATGCAACAAAACTGTATGAAATAATGAAACGAACCATAATTCAAATTAACGAAACGATTTTAAATTATTTGAAGATATTGAATTGTGAATAAGGCACTACTTGTCTAGCTGTTATTTTCAGCTCAAATATTGTGAAGAATCTCATGCATGAGCATCTCGTATTTACTTTGATTTAATGATTTAAAATTTTGAAATCAATAAAATGGGTATTCACTATATTTTAAATATTCAAATAATGCATGAAACCAATGAAAATCAAAATACGGAAATATACGAAACAAGGTTTTATTCACAAGTTTATTATATACAGATTAAAACAACATGCAAAACTAGCAAGCTAAACATAACATTAAAAAAGGTAATACATTCATTTAAAATGATGATTCTATACAGATTGTAAAATATCAACACAAAATATTTTCTTGTACATAATATATTTAGATAACAAGAATATGTCAGTTGCATCGACAATATTCTCGTCCTATATTTATGTGCAAAATTCAAAATACAATTTTTTTTATATATTTACTTGATTTGTTTCTTGTTTATAAAGCATCTTGTAATCGACTTTTCAGTTTGAGGGGAAATGGATATTTGAAAATTTTTACATTTGCAAATAATCTCAACACAGTTACTTCCGGAGCTTATCAAAGATTACTTGATAAATTACCCAATCTAACAATTTGGGAAAATTTAAATTTCCTTTTTGTAAATATTATGGAGTATTGAATGTTTAAAAAAGAACCTTAAAATGAATTCTATTTTTAAAAACAATGACAAAAAAAAAAAGAACAATTTAGCAAAAACAATTTATTAACATTGGAAAGAACATTAATAAAATGCAATTAACTCTATACAAATCCATTCAAGATTTCGAATTGATCAAGTTTTTTAAACACATTGGCATTTATTGAAACATTCTAAGCGCAATTATATTTTATCAATAAACTTTGAATGTTGGAATTTAAAAAAAGAGAATTTAAAAAAAAATGATTAAGATATAAAAGAATAAAACTTTAAATAAAGTTTTACAGGATAACAGGTTATCGCATGTAAACACTTTTGAATTTATCAGTTCCACCGAAATTACATAATCAACCCAAGAAATAAAATTACAGAACTCATACATAATTCATAGTTTCAAAGATGAAAGATTACTGATCACACTGTAAAATTCCACCACACCGCATGAGGTACAACTTGACTAAAAACTATTAATATGCATTCAGACTATTTAACTGGAAATAATTTTCAGTATATTTTTCAAGATCAGAAAAAAATTAAATTAATGAAGTATTTTTAATTTATAATGATTTCTTAAATTAATAAAATTAATTTAAAAAGTACTAAAGTTAATTGCTATTAAGAGTCACTTAAATTTCATTTGCAAAAGATTCAATGTTTTTCAATTATTATCAGATTAATATTTACTAAAGCATTAATTACCATGTTGGCCAGACATGGCAATCAAATACTTTATTTTTACACTAGGTTGGATTTCTGATCGACTGGCTAGCACAGCGATCAGCCATCCTCTGATGATAAATGGAAGAAAAACTGTTCCTAAATTTACATTAAAATTTATTTAACTAAAATTAATGGAACTGAAATGTTTTAAATATTACGGTAACTTTTAGTTAATTCATATAATTAAAAATGAATGACTAACCTATCAAAGGATTTCTAAATGGATACACCGAATAGATGCGTGTGGTGAATCATATAAAAACATTTACAAATACTGAAAATATATTTCATTAAAATTAAAGACATTTAAACTTAAAGAAAAACTATATGTATTGTTATAATTAACTAAATATAGTTAATGTTACATATTCTAGAACTGGAGATGTGGAAGTTATTGAAGCATAACAAGTGCTTTTTATCATAAAAACAATGACATGAATATCTATGAAATTCAAAATTATTCAGTTACAATTTACAATGTAAAATTCACATACAACATCAAGCGTAGTTCATAAGAGAGTAGAAAAATTTAAATTGCTTAAATTTTTAGAAACAGATATAGTATTTATAATAAACTTTTAGGTACGTTACTTTTGGATACTTAGATAAACTTTAGATACGTTACTAATAGGCATTTGATTGCAGTTATTTAATTTCATTCAACTTTGGAATTTTAAAATCTATTCTTTCACTTCTTTATGTTAAGAGTTCAGATGTTCAAATCTTTTGAATACACTCATAAGTAAAAACATTTTGCAAATTTTCAACGTCAATGAACTATTAACTATTTTTTAAATTAAAATTATTTAAATTATAGATAGTTGCAAAGGAATTAGAGAAATAACGACAACATTCCATAGCATTTAAAATAATGAATTATAAATTGGAATAAAATGTATTAATGCAGTAATCATTTATAGTAGCTTTATTAGTTTCATTTTCATTTACTTATTTTCATTTTATATTTAAATATAGAATAGTCAATAAAAAAGAAAAATCTTTATGGTACACATAATACCAAGATTTTTTGCCTTTAGCTCAGCTCTTAAAATATGTATCAAATTTTATTTTAGATTCTTTTTATCAAGAAAATTTTAGCTGAATATTTAACGGCCAAAATTCGACAAATTCATAAAAGTCTTTTGTTTAGTTTGAGGTTCTCTCAACATCTTAAAGATGCATGCCGTGAACCATAAGTTTATAGCCATAAATATACACAGGCAAGAATAAAAATTCTCATCTGACAATTATGCAAATGCATGGAATATTTTTAAAGCAGAAATTAAGTACCTCTCATATATTGAAACTGAAATAATGAACAGCATTGAGCACTCCATTTCTATTTTGATTAAGAAAATTTTTACCATTAAATTTGGGAAATGAAATTGCTAGTTAATAAGATTTTATAACTCTAAATTTGCCAGATGAGTGTAAAAACATTAATACTTTTCTTTACCTGTTTACAATCTAACCATTAGAATAAACACACTGAAATAGCAGGAACATACATCTTCAAAATTATCAATAAAACGATAAGCTGCTTTTCTTTTACCTTCAAAGTTTTTTTTTTTTTTTAAGTTTCAAACATTCGTTAGTATTAATAAAACACAATGGGCAAAAGAAGTTATATCAGAATGCGACATAAACTATATTTAATTCGAGAAAATTGATCAAATAGCATTTGTTCTCGAAAAAAACTCTTTGAAAGCAACGAAAACAAAATAAACACATGCTTCTCATTGTAAATACATTTTAAAATTGTTTATCAAGAGGCAGGAAATGGTGATTTATCGGTCAATAGCTATAGTTCTTAAACTCTTACAGATTATAGTTAAAAATTCAGACAAATCCTTTTGTTAAATTTGTCAATGGGAATATATACACATAAAAACTTTTTATTGCCTGAAATAGACAATAAAATCCAAGGCCTGAACTATTTTTTACCACTATTACAATACCACAATTAAAATAACTGAAACATTACAATAATTACAAACATTACAATACCACAATTAAAATAACTGAAAGAATATCTCGATATCTATTTGCAGTATAATTTGCTTTGCTATTTTTTAAAGCAACATACTAAACGAAAATAGAGGTTCAAAGCAGTCAAGATGTCGAAAAAGAGGATATTAAAGGTTTAATAAAGTACATTCAAGGATTGAGGAACTAAATCTAAAACAATTCACTGCTGCTTGATTTTTCAATAATAATTTGCATTAAAATATTTTCTAATGTTTCTTTTAATAAAAATTATTATGTTCCATGTTATATCTTGAAGACATGAAAAGGTCATCTCCCCATCTTAAGCCAATTCCAATACTGATCATGTAGAATTCCAAGAGCTTGATGGTGGTTCAATTAAACATCGATGGTGAATCAAGAATTTCTGAACGATGTTCAAAAAGGCCTATGACGACATCTTGTCTTGATCAACTGAATTCTGATGGGAAAAAGATTTGAATTTATATAATAATGTAGATTAATATATATATTAATTTTATATTTAAGTAGACTCGTCAATTAAAGACAATTAAAAAAGTGATGGCATTAATTTTATTGCAGAAGTCATTAATTTCAACCAGTTATTCATTAATTTAACGGAAAATTAAAAATTTCAAGGTTGCAGTAAGTGGAAAATGAATTCAATAGAAATTTTATTTAAGAAAATAATTTTCTGGGGTGCCAACTTGAGTTGAAATTGCTCTTAAGTCAGTTTAGTTTGATTAACTTCCCGTTTTATAGCAACGCTAGGGCTATTTTGGGACAGACCTCGTAATTTTGAATCTTTCAGATGGCGAGATACTTGAGTTGGCACCCCCTCTCCATAACTTCCACACCTTAACGGGGTGAGGACATTTGGCTCCAACGGATTTGGTGTGCTCCAGACCAACTTACTCGACGGTTCTTTGGTGGAATCGGATCTCGAACCTGAAACCCTCCGGTTTCAAAACCGAGATCTTGCCACCAGACCACCGCAACAGCGGAATTGTACTTAAAAGATTGTTTTAAAGTACAACAAAATTTATCCAATGGTAACAGTAAAAAAAATTTCCGTATATTCAGGATGAAGAAAAGCAGTTCAAACGAGGAAATACGAACAAAAAGAATCGTTATTATATAACAAATAGCTTTATTTATAATTAAAATCTTTTTCAATACTATTTCCACTTACCAATTCTGAAACTATTATCCATTTGTATCCTTCTCTTCAAGGCGTCCTTTGGGCATCCAGGAAAGTTGGCATCAACTGAAGATGGATATGAATCTCAAAAAGGAGGAAGGACGAGACGTGCTTATCCGAGATATAGTACCCGAGGAACTATTTTCCTTCCTATATCATTGCTTTATTATTGGCACTTCTAAAAAATATACTGAAGATAGAAGATGTACATAGAACAAACATAGTATACCAAAGTACGTTTCACTGTAGAAACCCATTTCGCAGAACTAGCAAGTCTGCAATTTATAAAAATTCTGTAGGCGATACAAATGCTCAACACAATTCTGCAAGTGTAACATTTACGTCACCAGTTTATTTTAAGTTCCAGGACAAACATTCTGCAGCATGGTCAATGCGAGTTGTTGGTTCAAACAATTCAAAGAAAGCTGGTGTGATTTTCTTGCATCACATTCAAAGAGAATGTTGCGAAATAGGGATTATTGTAATAACTTCATATATAATTAAGCCCTCTGAAGAACAATTCTTCGAAGATGTAAGCTTCAAGTGAATTCATTCATTCGTTCTATTCTTTTATCCACAATGACTTACGGAAATCTCCACACATCTCTATATTCCCCTTCGACTACATCAAGTGGAACAACATAATTTTGGAACTTATGCTTATAAAAATGACTATATGGCATATAAGAAAAACAACTCATTCATTCGGGCTGTCGCAGAATCGCGTTTAGTTTCTAACCATATTAAGATTTTAATGTTCAAATTTTATCTAATATTTCGAATACATTGAAAGAAAATTGCAATTTGACAAAAGTGAGATGGCCGACTTACAGAACACTTACTGTTACAGAACTTACGATTTAGTTAAGTTCTCAGTCTGTGTTTTAGCTATTGCTAATTTACAAATAAAATCGTTTCATTCGATTTACAAAAAGTATTGATATTCGATTTGTTGCAAGTTTTTCTGTTAATTCTATAAGATTTCAACTCTGAATAACCATTATTTCGTCTCGTATGCAGAATATGTGCATCTACAGTTAAAAGACATTAATCATGAATCTATTTTTGTTGACTTTTCCAATTCAATTCAATCAAACGGAATTAAAAAATTTAACCTTGTATGTGGAACATGCTTTCCTTTCAATTTAAGTGCGAGTTTGGTGTACAAATACTAGTGATTTTAACCTTAATGTGAAGAAATCTATTCACTAAAAGATGTTTAGTTTTAAAATTTAAAAAATTGCTCGTGAATTGGCAAATAATTTTTTTATGGTTCACTGACATCTGAAATAGTTAAACACTATTAATTAAAGAACGTGGCAAAACAAAATACAATAACTTTGCATTTTGAAACAAAAATTAGAATTTAAGTCCTCGAAAAATTAACTTCCAATTGCAAGATGCCTCGCATAATTTTGAATTGAGTATAATACGGATGATTAAAAAATCGATATTAAGTATTTAAAAAATGCTAAAAAGTTATAATTCCTCTTAAGCTAGAAGACAAAAGTTTTCCTTTACATATAAGTTACTATTTGGCAACATAAATTGATGTAAGGAATGATCAAAATTAGGGTTCAAAAATCAATTTCCAGCCCATAACTGCCAAGATATTGCAGTTATCGAAACATTTAAATACTAAAGTTGTTCGTCTTAATAAGGCACTAATTTGGCTAATTGGATTAAATTTTTTTTAAACATTCACTAGTAAGAAGGTTAGTGAATTTAAAATTTCAACCCCTATCATTTCTACACCCTCAGAGCTAGATGAATAATTTACAAGCCCGTCCGAGATCTTTTCTTTTCTAACATTATATTTCAAGTCAGCTAAAATCAAGACAAAATTACTCTAGTTATCCTGTTCACACGCTAACACGGGCAAAGCGCTATACGCACATGCAACTTTTGAACGAAGGGAGCTTTTGGATTCTAGGAACCTTGATCAGTAAAGAATTGAACAAATTTTCCCGAAATCTTGTCAGTAGAACAATTGCAATGCGTAGTCTTAATAGAAATCTACCTAAAAAATAATCTCCAATTTATAAACTTTTGTGATTTAAGTAGTTTTTAAAATAAGGTAAATGTTCGATTCATTTCAAATAAAATATTGTTTGACACTTTCAAGGTGATTGGATGAAATATGAAATGAATTACGAAAAACTGGACTTCTAACTATTGCATTAGTAAATTTAAAAATGATTTTGTATTTGATTTCTTCGTGTATTACCTAGAAAAACCTCCAAGTCAGGACACGAAAGTTATCTTCTATTCAGAATTTGTCTTTTCTGAACGTCGCTCAGTTTTTCTACCAAAAGCGTAAATATTAAATTTAATAGTATCAATAAATTAAAACTGCCAGTAAATCATTATCATTCTGTTATAAATGGGTCTCTTTGATATTGTATCACATTTCAACCATTCCCTCCTGGTTATTTGACTTTCACCTGTTGAAATCAACTATTGCTGCATTTACAACGATCAAAATTTAATGAACTCTATTTTGTCTTGCATTCATCGAGCATCTAATAAAATGAAAGTCTGATAAAATATTCACATTGAAGTTCTTATTAATCGAGATGTATTTCTTTGCAGGCCTGATCTAATACTGCATGCAGTCAATATTTGGTCCCCAAATTCCAAACTTTCAGAATAAATTGCTCTTATAACTGGATTTGGATTTCGTATTAAGTCATTAACTATTTATAAAAAAAGCTCTTCTCATCCTGCATCTTCCACTATTTTCCGATTTACATTCAACGCATCAATATCTGCTTTTTTTTGTGCACATTTCATCAAGATAAGAGTTTAACAATTCTGAATTCGAAGCAACTAGATATTTGATTTAGAGTGATCAGTAAATGTAATAAAACTATTATTAATAGAAGCAACGGTATTTAATCCAACCAGTAAATCTTTTAGACAGTTTCAAACCAAGATTTAAGACCACAATTTTCGTACGTGCACGGAAAGCTATGTCGCTAGGCAATAAATGAAACGATGTAGCATGTCAAAGTGTAAACTAACTGAACCATAAAACGAAACTATATCATAACCACAACTATTTGCCATTAACTATAAACTAAAAAATTCAACTTAACTGTAAGACTATGATGAACCAACTGATATTTATAGGACTTGCATGGTCTTAAGATGGAGTATTTTAGTTTCCTGACCCTTTCTGGTAATTTGGAAAAAGTTGGGGAAAATCCGACACGTAAAGCATGTAGAATTCGTCATTGAGTGCTTTGAAGAACTTTCATTATGGTAGTAGCAACTAGTTCAAAAATCCTCTGCAGGACTATTAGATAAGAAGTCAAAAGGACCTCAATTACTGGTAGGCTTTATGAACCTTTATAGTCAATTTTGATTTTTTTTGCTTTGAACTCTATGATAATAAACCTAGTATATTAGAGAGATTGGTGTATGTCTCCCTTTATGAAGATTGGGAAATAGAAAATGCTCATAATAGAGTTGGCCAACTTTTTAGTTAAAATAATTTTTATTGAGAAGAGTAAAGACAAACTTTAAAACAATGATAATTAAATGTTTAAAAAACGCCTTTTGCATCTATTAACTAGAAAATAAATTTTACCATTTGGGATGCGGGAATTTATAATTTAGGGAACATATGTCTTGTTGGAAATCGGAAGGTGTAACAGGAATTAAAACTCATTTCGAATTTTTACAAGCCGAAATATTTCAAAATGAAAAATCTAAGGTTTCTTACAAAAATAAAACTTGCAAAACTGAACAGAAAGTAAATGAAAAGTATAGCTGCTTCATTTTTTTACAAAGAAATTACCTCTAGACTAAACAGTACAGAAAATTTTGCGTTCAATCAATAAACAAGATATTGCCTATTGGTTTTGCACACACCACAGTAATCGCCATCCAATTCCCAGCACACACACACATTACCCACACCACAACATCTCCCTTCCCCAGCACACACACATTACCCACACCACAACACCTCCTTTCCCCAGCACACACACACATTACCCACACCACAACACCTCCTTTCCCCAGCACACACACACATTACCCACACCACAACAACACCTCCCCGTTTCCCCAGCACACACGCACACACACATTACCCACACCACAAGAACACCTCCCCGTTTCCCCAGCACACACATTACCCACACAATAATCCATCCCCCGTTTTCCACACAACACTCGCATAACCTACCTGATCACCCATAACATCCATACCCTTCTCTATTTCCAGGACCCTTCATCCATTACTTCGCAAACCAATATTCACTCCTCACATTACCTTAAACCAATAACTTGCAGTTCCACATAAGCTCTTGTTTCTGTGCTACTTTGCATTCCAATTCATTCATACATTACTCTAAGCCCCAATACCGCCCAGGCTTGCAATCCATAAGCATAGTTATCGATTCGCTCAAACATCAGGATAAACTTATACATTCCACTAACGCAGTTCAACACTGTTAAGTGTATGCTTCCATTAGAAGAATACTTAGAGAAAAGAACGCTTATATTGGTATTTTTGTGGATCACTATTGTTTTGGCGCCCCCTCCTATGTTGCTGATTTCATAAATATTCTAACTAATGAAAAATTGCACTCTCGCTTTTCCCTTCTAATTATTAAGGAAGGAAGATTAAAGTTTTCCCACAAATTGCCAAAAAAAATACTCAGTCCCAAGATAATTTAATCAGTAGACAGCTCTCCCCTTACAGCAGTCAGTTCCTCATGCCTTACTTTGTCAGAGTATCAATGTAAAATTGACATCGAATTAACTCCCATAACCTTGCATACAGCCGACCACCCCGCCACCACTGAACGTAGGAGTATCGACAGGATTTGTTGTGGTCGACTACTGATCCCATAACCTATTGACACGTAATAGCTTATATAGTGGATTTTTATGTAGTCTTAAAGCTTGGTACGAAATTGTACAGAAGATGGTGGACTGATTAGAATAAATGCTGTTGCTTCTTTTCAGAATACTTTCTCATATCGATAGAAAATACCTCCAATTTATCTCTAAATCAAATATCTAATTGCTAAGAGGTTGCATAGTTCCGAATTCTTAACTTGATGAAATGTGCGCACACACGCCTTGATTAAGATCATGAAGAATTTGATACATTGAATGTAAATCAGAAGATAGAAAACAAAGTATGAACTTTTACAAAAGGTTTTAGAAGTTTAATGAAGACGAAATCCAAATATCCAGTTGCAAGAGCTATCCATCCTTTGAATACCCCATCCAGTAGACCAAAAATTGGCAGCATGCCATCTACTCCAAGATATATCAATAAAGCTTTAAAACTAGTCCTAATTTGGTAGCTTCAGATTTTATGAGATGCGAGACAGAATTCGCCTAATTTTTAGCAGCAGATAATTAGGCAATAGTTGGCATAAACCGGAGGAAGTGAAACATCTAAAACCTCTGGTGAATTGTTGAAATATTTTAGTACGATACGATGTCAAGGTGACCCTCATGATAAATGAAACTGAATGATTTATATCTGACGAAAAATATTTTAGATAATGTTCAAACATTCTGCTTATTTCTCTGAACTTCAAAGTATTTAGCAATGCTCGGAGAAGAAATGAAACGCAATTGTTAAATGGTTCTAGTGTTCGTGCTAGCAGAAATTTTAGTTTTCCCAATTCTATTTCAAATTAAATTAACTATAATACAACTAGCTAGAATTTGACAAACAATGCATAGAAGAAATCAGATTTTTCCTAATTCTATTTCATATTATATCCACCTACTCGAAAAATACGATTAGCAAAAATTGAATAATTTACTAGAATTTTGCCTACGTCATTCTTAAACTCCGGAAAAATTCACATTCTTAATTGCACAATTGATATTTTTTCTCAATTCATTTTATCTCTTTCTATTGCAATTTTCTTCTATTCAACTATGTATTTTACAGTTATAAGACTTTCTATTTTTATGTGCAAATATAAAATATTTCATTTTAAAATGCAAAATTTATCTAGAGTCATTAATTTCTTATTTTCAAATAATCCCTATAGATAAATATATACGCCACATACAACACGAATAGATATTTCCAACTATGTGAGAAAGAAATAGAACTTACAATTATAAACAATTTATTATGAACTGATAATTAGATGTATAAATTTACAACCAGCTATAATCAGCTTAGGATTTATATTTCAATTATTTATCTCTGAATTAAAAGTGGCAAATATTTTAACCATAGGAAAATGGATTGCTATTGACAATATCCAAGGTAAAAAATTTCAAAAATTAGGATTTCTGAAGTGAATAGAAAATCATTTGACATCTTTATTTTGTGTTTATAAACATTGAATTAAAAGTTAAAAATAAGATTTAAATAGCTCAAAATATCAAAGTATTAGTTTAGGTTCATCAATATTAAAATTTGTTTTATTAAATAAGAATTTATGTTTTATGTCTGGTATACATTAATTGAAATGCTAACATGTTCTGCTTACACGGTTCAATTTTAGAATTCCGTTTATGAACTCCTGAACTTGATAGAAGCAAAGTTAAGATGAATCTACTCGAAACATTTGTGTTATATTAAGGGTTTCTATTTGAAATCATACCAGAATTAATCGAAAATTTTGGGACAAACTGAATATTAATATTTTGTAAATTGAATGAAACTATTCCTTTGTAAATTGGCAACTGTTAAATCGCCGATTACGAGAACTTATTGAAATCATTCAAATAATTAACTGCAATTTCTAAATTGTTTAAAATCGATTTTAAAGAAAATGCCAAAGTGGTACATTTGCTGCCTTATTAAAATGCCGATTTTCATCCTACAGGGCATTTGATAAATTAACCATTCATTCCTCATTTTTTCCCTATCAGTTACATAAATTAAAAATTCTCAAAATAATTGTTAAAATTTAGGATGCATTATAATCCTGTCTTCAAATATTTTAAATGATCGAGAAGGAATTTTCTAATATGCCATTAGCCATTTCTTATAAGCTAATATTCTAAAATATGTGATCTTACTTGATGCAGCGCACTGCAACATAAAAGAAACTGAAGTAAATTCTTGTTCCAGAGCTGTAGTATTTAGGCGAACTCTTCCCTTTTTGCACGGTTTTCCACAAATCGTCACCTGATAGAATACTACGGTTTTCGACGCCAGATTAATTTTTGAGCAAGATGGCTTGATTGCTTGACTCGAAGATGGAGTCGTCTGTTCTCATTTAATTTTCATGCGAAAAACAAGACCTATAAACAAGAAAATTATTTGAAGACAAATGTGGGAATACATCAAGCTATTAATTTTTGGAAATTATAAATTATCGAGAGTGCTCTGCCTTTTTGTTTGCATACTCTGAAATACTTTATCCCTGTTCCCCTACATAAAATTGTGGACTTTTCATTACGTCTTGTATGGACCAAGTGCTCATTTATATAAGAAATGAATTTATTATTTGAACCAAATATACATTTTGAATACTTTTTTAAATCGTATATTAAAATAAATTAGACAAAAGTATTACAAGATCACACATTCATTTAGTTGAGGTTGGAAGTTATTGTATTACATGCATGAAATTGTATAGATCGGCAGATGATCATTTAAATTTCCTGGAGATTTGCCAAAATTTGATGCGAATTTACATTTTAGAGATCAAAAGATTTGTTTTTATATATCAACCTATTCTTAAAGTTATTGTTTTTATTCTGAATAAGGTAATTTGTTCTTAATGACTTTCCTTCGAAATTTGATAAAAAAATCTAAATTAGGTACAAGAACAAATGCATCCATCTAAGTAAAAGCATTTGTGTTATAATATTCACAGATAATTGTAATGACTCGTTTTTAAATTATAAATCATGGTGGATCTAATTTTCATTTTTGTTTTAACAATTGTTGTACAGAAATTGGACGCTTTCTGTGTTTTCTATATAGTTACATTAATATCCCTTTGAGGCAATGCAAGAGCTCCTTTAAAGCGTATCTCTTGATTTCGAGCCACAGTCAAATAATGAGGGCAATATCTGAAATGGCACTTTAAACTTCTGTTTCACCAAAGTATTTGGCCATGAGCCTTTAAGACAAGAATGGCCTTACAACTAAGACATCACTATGAACTGCAATAACACATATCCGAGCTCCCATTATTTTAAAAATTGGGTAGATAAATATTTTATGGGATTGCTTCGTTTCAAAAAAAATTCAATTTTTACCATGTGATTATATATTTTATTATTTAAAATGAAGATGAAATTTTATGGTAAAAGATTCAAATCGACAAAAAAATTATCAGAAATTTTTACATTAACTTGAGTGATTGAATTTGTAGTTTTAATGATTTTTTAAAGCTTCTATTATTTTGAAAGTGATTTTTCCGAATAAATTTGATACATCACTAAATACGACAAGCAAGGTTTTTTTTGTCATAGGTTTTACTTACATGTTCAACGATTTAATCAAAGTGGATTTAAAAAAAAAGACCTTGAATGAATTGCGTAGAATAAAGACTCAGGCGACTAAAGGTTCAAAATTTTAAAAAGAAATAGCTCAGAAATAACAGTTAAACAGCTTTGATTTCAAATTGATAGTAGTAAATTCAAATAATATTTTAAACATTATGCGAACCTGAAACTAAGGGCCAGATAAAATTTTAAATTATCAAGACAGTGAAAATAATTACCATTTTCAACATAATTACCAGTATGAAATATATATTACAAATGTACGCATCCGATTTAATTTTCAATTTAAACGCTTAACAATCTGCCGCAAAATTTTTAAAAAAATTGGGATTAGAAGTTTTATAGGTAAATATTTTCCCAATGTATTACCACAATGATTTTTTACCCACAATATATAAAACCCTCATTTTCGTAGTGCTTAGTTTATGGAAAAACAAGGGTTACGAGCTTTAATATAGAAGTCTATCTACAATAGATTTAAATTTTTTTCCCGATTTTTTTTACCCCAGACGTAAAATACTCTTTATTTGCTTTGTCTTTTTTACCATCTAATAAGAGGATGCATGTTGACATTCTCAATTATCTCGTTACATCATGATTTCAAAACAAATGTACCTTTATAATATTAAAAAGTTTCAATGCTTATCAGGAAAAGGTGGAATTTTCTGTAATATTTTGTTTTGATGAACATGTTAACAAGAAAAGGAGATGCAGTAGCTTCTGAGCAACCGAAGGCAAAAGTCTGACTTCTAGCGCAAGCGAAGATGATGCATACATATTCGCTTTCTACAACTCGTACAACTCACTAATAGAACGCAAGGGAAAAACAACCATCCCCGAATCAGGACTCGAACCCGGGACGCCCAGAACACGGGGAAGACGGGCTACCCCTTAGCCACGACGCAGGCAATATTTTGTTTCAAATTTCAGCAGTGCATTTTTATATACTAGATATGCAGAAACCAATTTTCTTGAAATGACCAGTAATTAAACCTTTTGTTTTTTCAGTTCTTACCTGCTAATTTTGACAAATTATATACTTAAATTAAAATTGATAAATGAAATATTTGGTTTAAAATAGAGAGGAAGAAGGTCCTTGCAATATCAGGAACACTCAAATATTACTTGCTTTGTTCTACAAAGTACAATTAAGGCAACAGCGTATGAATAAAAATTTCATTTGGCTAAGCTGTTGCATTTTTGAGCTATAATTGTTGCCTACTTTCCGATATACAAGATAGCTAAAGTTTTAGAAAGTCCAGCCCAGATTTTGAGACAGTTCTACAGTTTTATTCACAAAACTACATGCAAGATTTCATGCATTTTCATTATTTTTGTTTCAATTATCGTGTTAGCTTTCACATCAAATAAATGAACAAATTTCCGATTCGTGTGCAGCGTAAAAATTTTTAATAGAACTATGCATATTTAATTTATTTTTAAATGACAGACATCAAATGTAATGCTATTCGTTCTTTTCAGTTACAGAATTCAGAGCTCGAAAAAAAGACATATTCGAATGTCTTTTGTCAAATACAAAGAGGTCTGAAGTGCGGAAAGTTAACTAAATTTCGAGGTTTCATTTTTCTTCCTCTTGCAATATTTTTGATTTGTATAATTCGAAGAAGTAAAAATCCCCTCAATATTCAAATCCAGTCGATTTGTTCATCATTAAAATTGAATACTTAAGTAATTGAAACGTAACTTAACAAGAAACTTACCTCTTTACTACCTTTGAACATCCTAAAGGAGAGCAAAGTTCAAACGAAGTTTTTAAATATCTCGCCTAAGTTTTGAAGAAAATCGAGTAAGATATTCAAACTGTTAACTGAAGCAACAAACGATACTACGTGATTCCGTCGAAGTTTTCAACCGAAAACTGGCTAATGATACTCAAATTTTTGTTATCAAGATGTGAAAGAATAGGCATGCTTATCTTTCGTTCTCTTCTTCTTGAAATATGTTTTAAATTAACCACCCAAACAGCATGGGGACTTAAATAGAAAGCATGGCAGAATCGGATTCGATTCTGGATGTATCGAAAACTATTCATCAAAGAAAATATTTTACAACAAACAGTAAGAAAGTGGAAAATAAATCGGGGTTTCTGGTCGAGAAATGGGAAAATGAAAATAGAGATTCCTTCTCTATAGTATGTGCAATGATAAATTTAAATGTTATTTTAGTATCCCCCCCCAAAGGACGCCACTGCAGTCAAGTGGAAATGTCTAGCTTCAATTAGAAAGTAGTGGTTCAAAATCATTTCCTGTTTAGATTTGGCATATAGGCTTCTTGCAAGTTAAATCTGTCGACAATTAAACACTAGTGCTAGTACCTTCCTTGTAATGCAACCAGATTTGAAAATTGTGAAATCGCAGGCGCAAAAAGATCAGAAAATATTTTAAAAGCAGTTTTTAATTTGATTAAACTACAAATTTTATAAATTTCACGTCTAAATAATCCTGCAGTTTCAAATAAGGTAATATCACAATTCAGTTCGAACAAATTTTTGCAAAACAGATGCCGTCTTAAGGCCTTATCACACGGTGAAATTTCGCCAACACTTTTCCGTTTCTACGCTCAAAAACCGGTCAAGCAAGTTTCATAATCGACAACTTTTTCGAACCAGTTCGAAAATCTTGTCGGAAATATTGTCCGCAAACGAAATTGAACCAATCATGTGAAACTTTGAAGTGACGTTACACAAGTGACGTCAGTTTCCTTGTCGTTTGCTGACGGAAAGTGCGGGAGATATTTTGCCGTGTGATAAGGCCTTTAAATAACGGCACACACACACAAAAAAAAGATTCGGAGCATTTAGTCCCCTTTCCCTATAATGTTGAAATTTTGTGGCTCAGTTTGAATAAGGCAGTAGACCAATTTTGGGACTGGCCGTTTCGCAATTCTAAGATAATGAAAACACCATCTTGCGCTTTTGACTTCTCTCAATGCGGTTTGAGCTGAATGATTTTCGTCACTTCCCTGAATGGGAGAACCAGTTTGATCAACGAAATAATAATTCCATATTATAGAGGAGTTTCAAAAAACGTTAAGGCTCATCTCACGCCACTGCTGGCAATCTTTTTTGAAAAGAGTATAGAAAACCTGATC
Organism: Argiope trifasciata; assembly: GCA_026543055.1. NCBI lineage: Eukaryota > Metazoa > Arthropoda > Arachnida > Araneae > Araneidae > Argiope > Argiope trifasciata. The sequence continues at coordinate 465,082 of JAPMOQ010059918.1, forward strand.
CACCTATATAACAAATAATTAAATCTGTCGAAAGTTAGCCTCATTGTACGTAATTTTAAGTAATAAATGTATGCATTCTTGAGGATTGAACTCAGGACCATTCGGTCCATAGCCATGTCCATAGCCCTAGACAAAAGTGTACACTCGCATTCCGAGGTTATTATCTGGCTTATGAACTTACCACCACAAATTAATTTTGTTCTCTAAATTTATCAATATTTTTTAAATGATCCTATTAAGTGTAAGGAGGAAAATAAATAAAGTTATAAAAATGGCCTTAATTGCTCAATAGATTGTTGCAAAAGGAGGAAAATAA
>JAPMOQ010059918.1:468062-603875 GCA_026543055.1 Argiope trifasciata
TTCTAATATTGAAAAATGTATTCGCCAATATTACTCGAGTTTTTACCGAATTAAGCAATTTAGTAAGTAAACAACAATATATTTTTTAAATCCTCAAAAAGGATTCAGAGAGATTACATTTTTTAATTTTATAATGAATCATTTTTGAAGCCACAAAGAGTTTATCATAAATTAATCCAATAATCAGAAATGCCTCCATAAATTTAAGATATTTGCATGAAACTATTTCCTTGGATTTTGCTATGTTCTTTATCTTTATTTATTGTATGAATCTTACTTATTCGAGTTTTTTTTTTTCATATCTTTATTTTTATAACTTCACTATACTGCCGCTAGAGTACTATAACCTGCCTCAATAAATTCTGCGTAATCACTTTTTCTCAGGTACATGTTACTTTTCAGACTTATGATTAATGTTTTAAAGGGCTTATAAGGATTTTTCCCATCACCCTTCATATATAATTATATAAAGAGAAGAATTATGAATATATATTTGTGACACAGTTTCATAATTTTTTTATTGTAGTCTATTTTTTTTATTATAATTTAGCCAAAGTTTTGCATTATAATTTATTTCAAATTTTAAAGACATGCATTTTTAGTTAGAGATAAATTAAAGAACTTTGTTTTTGTATTGTGAAATAAATAATTTTTCAAAAAAATTATTACTTATAAAATATCAGGATGATGTTAAAAACTCATCAATTCAGGTTCTTATATATTTCATTATGTTCACTTTGACATTGCAACATTTATAAACACTGAAAATGCACCTTAATACTACTAGTACTAATAGTAGTAACTTTTCTCATAACTTTTGGAAAATTAATGGCTTTACGGATTAATTAATGTCATTGCAACACTTTTTTTACATTAGTTTCCAACCATCTTTAATAATGTAGAAAATTAAAATGCATTTAAATATTTTAAGACTTCTTTGTATAAAATGAGAGGCCAGGCATTTTTAAAAAGATCAGAAATTATTCTGAAACAAAACAAAAAATGCTTGCTTGTAATAGATAGAACTATTACAATTAAAAAATTTTTAGATAATTAGATCGTTATTTTAGAATATACTTTATTTCAAATAACAAAAAAATTATACCAAATTAATGACTGGGATTTTTTAAAAATATATTTTAAAAGCATTATATACTTGAAATTAAAAATGGATTTTGATAAGGAATAACTGACTTAGTATTTTGAAAAGGCATGTAATATTACTTGGGAGCAGCCAATTATGTTGATAAAAATCAAATGATATTTTGAAAACAAAAAGTGTTGCAATTGCAATCAAATTCTTATTTTACTTAAAACAGATAAAATATAGTAACATGCATATAACAACACAAATAATTATTCCTACATATATGTATAAAACAATTTTAAATTCGAATTCCTTAAATTGTTTCTCCACTGGCAAAAAATTGTTTTTTAAAAATCGCAGACACAATTCACATTAAGATCGATTTTATTTTAAACTATGCAAACAGTGATACAACAGTTTACACAACAGTAAGAACACTTTTGGCTCTTTTATCACATTTAGTAATGGCTAAACATTTATCTTTCCACCAATAGCTGGAAAACCTATTTTTATCTATACATTTTTTAATGTTTTCGGTAAATAATGCAATGGAATATATGTGTAAAAAAACATTTGTAATTTTAAAATGAGATTTTGCATGTTTATTGCTATCTTTATATTTCATGAAATTATCAGTAATATTTCGATTGAGCAAATTTTGTGACAAATTATCTTTTTTGTGAAACATACCATGAATCAGTAGCACTTTGCACATTCACATACAATAAAAACTCCTACACAAATGCTCCTCTCAGTGAGCTAAGTTACTGTACTGGAATGTCCAAACACCTAACAGATCTCTTACACAGTAGCTGCAGTCACATGTTTTTGACATTCAATAAAATCAATAATAAGCTGTCTAATATTAAGCAATAAAATTGTCTTTTAAATTATGATATTAATGGATTAGCATTAATTGTTTAATGTTTAAGAAAGATGAGTTATTAAAAAAGCAATATCTTTGTTGGCCCATTTTCATAATTGTATATAGACAGAGCACCTTCAGCACGATTACTATTTTAAACATCTAACACGCAGAACAAAATTTATATTTCGACTATGTTACAAATGTATGCAAAAAGACCAAACGAGTCGCAAAAGACATTATACAGAAATTTAAAATGCACAACTCTAAGAGAAATAACATTGAAAGAAAAAAAAACATTTAACATTGATTGTTTTGTGTACTTTTCTTTCTACATCAAAATTTCAAAAGTCATTATGAACATACGAAACAAGACTAGAGAAATAGCTTATCTACTTTACTTATGTGTTCCACAAATGCAGATTTAAATAAAAGTAAAAATGATTTTAATATTGTTTCAACATTTCAAATTAAAAGTTTTAAAGAATTAAACATTCGAAAAAAATTACAAATATAAAAATATACACACAAATAATGAACAAGGTAAAAAAGGAACATGTAAAATAATATATACCTTTATAGAAAAGGTTTCTCTGTAAATACAGAAAAAAAAATGCAAATACTAAAATAAAATGATCTTATATCAAGTGTTCATCAAATTAAATCTCAATAATAACAGAGTACAGACATTTAATTTTCCAGCTGTTCAAAACTCATTTCATGAAAATCGTAGCACAGACAGCTTTGTTTGGATTAAAACAGTTACTGCATGACATAAGCTCGTAAAAGATGGTTTTCAATAACTAGAAAAAGGGAAATTAGGGTTTGCACACTGATATTGAAAAATACTGACAGTAGCTGAATCTGTCTACAGTGGTGAGTGACTTTTTATGCACGATTTAAAAAAATTATCATAAATTTAAATTTAGTTAATTAATACCAAATATATATTTCTCTTATCTAATTCATCCCCAATATACATTTTATTGCTTTGAAATTATTAATGCACAATAGTGACTCATCACTGATGACCTGATATAAGAACATCATAGTAAAAATTTTCTGCTGCTTCAATTAAAATTCTTATAATAAATAGTTCATAATATATCTATCACTTGGTAGTTTTTGTTTTGTACTAATCTTCAGCAATATTGGCAACAAATGAATCTTTCTCTAATAAATAATTAATATCTTTTTCCTGGTGTTCAACATTGACATGTGGTGCATCACAGAAAACGCTTGATATTGGTGACAATTCCAATGACTTAGCCTCCTTAGCAAGCCTGTGGAGATAAAAGAATGAAAACATTAGTACACCAATCAAGCAACAAACAAGTTTTATGAGCAACTATAAAAACATTCAGTATTATATAGCTTCCTATTTCAATATATTTTCAGTATATCAATAGTTTATTTATTTCATAACTTTGAGAATATGATCTTTTTTAATTTATCTATTAATATTCTAAACTTCCAAATACCTATAATGGCTCAGATATAAGGAATGTGTATACCACAATATTGCTGAAGCAATTTTTCAACATTATAAATATTCTAAATGAAAGTAATGCAACACATAATAAACTTAATCAACAATAGTTGATAAAGTATTAATATGGTTTTAACATTTTATCATTCCTAGAATTTGTATTTTTAAAAATTTTTAATTATTTGACAACTAAATATTTTTTCAATTGACTTGCCAGCTTTCCATTTAAGCAAAATAGACATAAACAGCTCCCTAGTTAGAAATCTGTCATTATAAATTATTATAACAGAATCATTTGGATCTTTTGCAAAAAATACTTTTTGAAGGGCATATAATTCAACAAATACTTATTCATTGTTTCTTACAACTGATTTTCATATAATTTGAAACTACTTTCGGCAGCTATTTTACATTGAATTAATTCATTCATATTTACTAATTGAATTTTTGTAGGTGTGATAGGTCTAAAGTCTTTTTACCTTTTCATCTCTTACAATTACAGAAATATCATGAATTAATTAAACAAAAAGTTTTTTTTATTTAATTCCAATTTTAATTAATTACTAATGTTTTTAGATTAGCCTTTATACTTTATTCTAAATTTTTCTTTTATTCCTGTAAACAAATTCCATTTTTATTTAATTATTTCTAATATGAACTCTGAAAAATTGCAGACTTTCCTCACTCCAAGAGAAGGGGTAAAATCCTTAACACTCACACATTGAAATGAAAGGTGCATTATAACATCTCGAATACAGACAAAATACCTGCTGGTTTGGGGAGACAGAAAGTCAATGAAAACTTTTGTTAGATAAATATTCAGCTGATTTAAAATCAAAATCTCCCCATGGAGAGTAACATACTTTTCTAGAAAAAGTGAACAAATCTCCAAATATTATAAGAAATAAGATTTGATGCTGTTAGATATTATAATTTGAAATTTTGGTGTTTAAATTGAGTATGAATTAAATTTATATATGAATATTTTAATAAAAAGCATATTGTCTTATTTCCAATTCATCTTACTTATACAATAAAGCAGTTTAATAGTCATTTTATTTATTTTCAGTTCAATTATGATCATTTTACACAATGCCATGGAGTGAAATTGTCATGACAAGCCCAAAATAGTAATGGCCTTTCAGCTTTATTGCTTACATAAAAAGCAAATAAAAATTATTGGAAGTCTTAGACAGTGTAATATAATATATTCCAAAAGTGTTAATATTTAACATAATTTCTTCTTCTTCTTCAGTGGCGCTTCAGCCCAGGGCGGGTCATGGCCTTCCGCAGAATCGAATTCCAGGCTGCCCGCTTCTTGGATAGACTTCGCCAGTTATTAACTCTGAGAACTTTTCAAATTCTTCATTAACATAATTTAAGGAATGTATCTTTACCAAGTTGGAAATGGCCAAATGTATGATCCTCTTATTTCCCTTCCTTATGATTACCCTCGTCTTTATTTTAAGTACGAGACGAAAAGCAGCAACAATAAAATGAGTGGTAGTGCACATAACAAATCATCTCCTCTACTTATTCATAACAGTTGTTAAAGTTAAAAGCTGCTGTTATTGCATGTAAAATGAAAGGATAAAAATAACCCATTGAACAAAATTTCAGTTATTCTTTTCCTACCAGTCAATAAAAAAGTAAAAAGTTCAATAAAAATGAATTTAAAAAAGTAACAAAACTAGCATTATTGCAAATATATACAATTTAGGAAATAAAACAAAGGGGTTTTATAAATGTTTGTACTTCAAAAATGGTTATTTTGCAAAAAGCAAGAGAATATTTTGAAATCTGATACATTTATTTGCAGTGCAGAATAGTGAAATTTGATAACAATAAAACACAGCTAATTTAGTAACAGCTCATTCATAAATTGATTAACTAACATATCGAGTGAAAATTAATAACTTTCCCTCAATAATTATAGTTTTAAAATTTTTGATGAGTTTAGTCATAGTAAATGCATTTTTATTCTGTAGAACAAACTTTTTTTTTTCATAACATTAGCTACATTTTTAGATATCCAATTAAATAAATTCATTTTTTTAATTCACAGAAATCATAATTAAAATACATCAGAATACTACATAATACCCTGTTATACTATAATTACTAAATTCTTTTCAATCAGACAAAAATTCTATAGAGAGGGGCTTACCATTATTTTCCAGAATCATCACTGCATGCAAGGGGAGGGGAGGGAGGAAAAAAGTAAGTAAACGTTAGTATGAATCAAACAAAACACACACACACTTATGTAAAAACAAGGTATGAAAAATCTGCATGCAATGGGAGCATTTCAATAAATAGGTTAGAAATTTCAGGCAAGTAATGCAAAAACTATGTGCAGACAATAACATAGAATATATTTGACTGTATAATTCATTTTCACTTTTAAAATTTGTATATGCTTATAGAAGAATCATACATTGAATTAACAATAATAAACAAGTTAATAGTAGATCAAAATACCAAGAATAAAAATATTATTAAGAGCATTTTCTAAATTACAAAGCAGTTAAATATTCTGAAAGAGAAAAACTAAAATGAAATGTTAATGTTTTTCAATTATTGGCACTTATTTAATATCTTGTATTATGTTATATACATCAAGCATAACTATTTTTTAGAGTGAAACAGACATAAAATATGACTTTTATATTGAAAGTTTTATTTATAAAACATATCTCAATTTTTCTGATTTTTTTAAAAATAAACATATATAAGCCCAACAAGAATGGAACATTTGATTTTTAATATTTAAAAAAATCTAATAATTAAAAATGGAATGAGCTAATAAGTAAATATTTTCATTATTGGAGAAATGCTTACTTTGGAGAATTGATTTGAGTATGAGTGAAAACATGAGTATGTTGACAATTGTCTTCAATATCCATATCTTTTGAAGATATATTGGATATAACAATAAAATTTTATTGCTTTATTGTAATTTAATGAAAAATCTAACAAAACTAAAGGACATTTACTTAACAAAACTAAAGGACATTTACTCAAAAAAATCAGAATAATATCCTAAAAAACAGAAGAATTTATTTAAATATAACAGAATTTTAATGTTACAATTGTGTTAACAAGTTCAACAATTATTAAACACTTAATTTTTATCTATATGCATATGGTTTAAAAATAAGGCTCGTTTATTTTTACTAATAAATTAATTTTATAAATTTTTTATCCTTTCCTAGTTACAGTGTATTATACCTGGTACATAGTATTATATATATATATATATATATATACATTATTAGTGTACATATTACCTAGCTAGTAGATAGTTAAGAACAAACACCATGCAGATACAACATGCAATATTTATTTAAATGTAAAAAATATATGGCACAAAAATTCTTGCAACTTTATTCTATAAAAATTAAAAATAATTGATATGCAAAATACACTAATCTAAGTGAAGGACAACATAAAAAATAAGGAAACACTAAACTTAAAAAAGAATGAGAAAATACTTATTTAATAAATAAAAATAATAATAGAAAAATAATATCACTAGATAATATTCACTAATAAAATAATATAATAAAAATAAATAAAAATAATATCACTAGATAATTTTCACTAAATTTAAAAATCAAGAAATCCATACTTTCATAATTTGGTTACATGAAGCAATTTAAGAATAAATGAAATAAAAAATTAATCTTAAATTTTAAAAAAATGCTTAAACATTAAAAAATTAACAATATAAAATTCATTTATGTTAGTATGGGTGACATAAATCTGGTCAAAAAAGGGGTGTGGGTATTATTTTAAGACACACCTCCATGAGAAAAAAAAATGTGGAAATATATAAGTATGTGGAATTCTTAAAGAAGGTAAAAATTCATTTACTTCATCAAAGCTTAAATATTAAAAATAAAGTAAATGGATTCAACATTTGAATAGAAATATCTTAGTACATATCATATATATATTATAATGGGTGATCAGCAAATAAGCTTTGATTTCAAAATTAAATATCTCTACAACAAAGATCGATAGAATTATGTGGTAAACTGTACGTTTATTAGCAAAACTGTAAAAATGCTGTACAAAAGTTCAGAAAATTTAGTTATGAAAATCATTAACAGATGGCGCTCTAATCACAATGTCCATAGACGCCTTCAATGTGACATCAAAAATGAAAAATGACTCCCGATATGACTCCTTGTGACTTCTTTCTGTGGGGAGTATTAAAAGTTACTGTCTATAGAAACAATCCCGCCACTCTAGTTGAGCTTGAATCGTTGATTGGGGTTGTATGTGATTCCATTTCCGTTGACACATTGCAAGATGTGATGTCAAATCTCATTGTTCGATTACGCCACCTCATTGTTTCGAAGGGTGAGCATTTTGAAAAAATTGTATTTTGATTGCAAAGACCACCTCATTTTATTATTTTTTTTTAAGACTCTTTTCAGAGAAAGAGTTTTCAGCGCAGAGCGCCATCTGTTAACGATTTTTGTAACTAAATTTTCTAACTTTTGTATACTATTTTTACAGTTTGGCTAATAAACGTACAGTTTACCGCATAATTCTATCGATCTTTTTTATAGAGATATTTAATTTTGAAATCAGGGCTTATTCTTTGATCACCCTGTAAATATAATCATAATCTAAGAAATTTTTAAAAATAAAAATTACCTTTGGTTACTTCAGAGCAAAATCTCTTACTTACCTCCTCTTCTTCCCTAGTAGCCATTCTGCTACCCCTAAATAATAAACAGTTTGTGCGATTCCAAAGAGAGGAGCAATCACAATCATCCTGCAGCCAGCTCCCTTGAAAAATGCCGAGGGTCCTTCATTTTTCATTATTTTTCTGAAATAGAATTGAGAAAGTTATTTTTCTTTGGATTAAATATACTTAATCTTTTTTATAATAACAAAACATACAATTAATCACAACTTTTGCTTTCATTTTTTTTAAAGACTTTCCAAAATAAAGGTTAAAACTAAAGAAAACAAAGTTAAAAAAATATATTGTAGCTGAATGAATTATAAATGATTTTTGTAACTGATATGTTTAAAACTCATTTCATACAGTAAAAGCTCCTTATTCGGGCTTCCTTCATTCGCGTTTTCACTATTCGCTTATTTAAAAAAATGCGACCCAATTCCAATATTCGCGGCTAAATATTTCTTTATTCACGGATCTAATAAGTACATACATCATAATAAAAGGATTCCATTAAGTGTCCAACCCAATATCCTTTGTAAATGCTGTCAAATGGACTATTAAAAAAAGTAAAATAGATTTTATTGCAACTTTGTCTAAAGTATGTTGTTAAATGCAAACTGCAAACATAGCCGAAATCGCGAATGGAATAGGACGAGATGGGTTCAAACAGAATCTAGTGACATTCAGGAATTGCTTGTATCGCAAGATGAAGATCTGACTGAAACCGACTTAGAGGAAATGTTCAACTCACAGCCCATTGAAGAAGAGGCTTCCACAAGCACTGGAAACGGGACATTTCATTTGAAAAATCTTAGTGAAGGTTTAAGAATGGCAAATAATCTTTGCGATTTCATTATGAACATTGATCCGTCTATGGAACGAAGTCTTATTTTTAAGAGGCAAATTGCTAATGCGACTGCTGTGCATCAGTCTGAATGGAAGGAGCTTTTGAAAACTGCTAAGAAAGAGAAAATTGCAAAATTCTTCCAACTATTGCCCAAGCCTTAAGATAATTAAATCAAAATGTTCAAAAACCTAAAATTAAATTGATTTATAAACATATATGTTTTATTTTGTCACCTCGGAACGTATCTCCTATAATCCCATATAAATGACCATTCCGCATTCACGGTTTCTGTATTCGCGGCATATTTATGGAACATATACCTCGCGAATAAAGAGCTTTTACTGTATTATATGAATAAATTGAAAGACAAATTGTTGAAAAAAATAATACACAGAGTAGAATTTTATTAAGGTCTGCAATAGGATATTAAAAAATCTTATTTAATATGGATATCCACATATGACTTCTTAAATGAACCTAAAATTCTGGCATTTAACGATTAACTAGAGCTTTTTTATATTACAAAAAAATCAGCTAACTTGATAATCATTTGATTTGAATCAAAAGAAGAATAAAATATCTAGTGGAAATGAATATTTCCCCCCTTTTTGCAAAATATCTAGGATATCAAGAGTTTCTTAGATTTCTCTTAAAAGAATATTTCCCCAAAATTTCTTTTTCGGGAACAAAATTGTGGTTTAAAATGCATAAGAACTGCCACTATTAATTTGTTAAGTAGCTAATTTTTGAAAAAATTGTTTAAAAATTAATATTAGGTCTGTCTTTAAAACAAATAAATTAAAATTTTCCAAAATAAAAATTTAAGAAAGAAATGAAAAGTGGGAAAAATTTGCAAAGGAAATAAATATAAATAGCCATTAATAGGATTTTGGTTAATTTAAAATTTATTAAGAATATTCAGAACCCCAAACGTATAACATGTCAGTTTTTTTTAAAAGCAAATAAGTTTGTTTTTTAAAAAAATTCATGCATTTTTAAACAAGTGAAAAATATGAAATAATTACTATTATTTTATGAGTTATAAAATTAATTTCATTCTTTTAATTTTATTAATTATAAAAACAATTATAAAATCAAATTACTTTTTAAATTTCATTCAGTCAACTTAATTTTTATAAATTAAGCATAAAGGTAGGAATGTTACTAATTGTTATTCAGGCAATATACCAGATATCAATTATTTTCAACTTACACAAAAGCATCTGGTATCCCTGAGTATGTCATTTCACCACTTGCCTTTTGGAGAAGCTGCAACCTCGTCTTCACAACTGTAAAGAAGAAACAATGAATAAAGCACATTACAAAAGATAAAATAAAATAATAAGAATTAAAAATGACAATTCTTTTTAAAGTGAGAGGATTTAATTGCAAAAGAATTGTATATGCATGTGAAATGAAAGCAAAGAAATGGTCTTAAAATTTCAATTTATACAAATAATTTATCCATTTGAACTTCATAAGGACTTTTAATTATCCTAAATTAAAAAGATACAAATGCATCTTAAAGCATGGAATTATGTTATCCCCAAAGAAATTAGAAATCAACAAATAGAAATAATTATTGTTTAACACAAATAAATAATTAAAAGAGTTAACAGTAGTTACTGACAAGCACTAAAATAGAAAGATTTATTAAAAAAATGATTTCTATTTTTACAAAAACCATGCATACCTCACAATATGTAATAGATTAAAAATAAAGGGTTTTTTTTTTCCTAGCTTTAGTTTAGACCTTTTGACATTTTAAACAAATAAAGGGCTAATTCCTGATTGTGTGGTGAATGTAAAGGTCTTTATATCAATTTAAATTTTTAAGTTATTGAGTGTTCAGCAAAGGTTAAAAACTAATAATAATGTTAAAAATAATATTTCTGCTATTTAAATAATATTTTTATTTTTCCATCATATTTCAGCATTCATGATTATATAATTACTTCTTTCATTAAAATTTAAAACAAGTTAATTTATTTATTAAGTTTTAAACATTGTTCAATCTATTTTATGCTTTTTAATCTTTTTTTATGCATTTTTTTTTTTCTTTTTACATAGGTTTTTCCCCATTCCATTTACTTTAAAACCATCTGAAATAGAATGCTTAAATAAATACTTCGCCAACAAATATTATGCCTAAATGTATTTCATAAAAATTGTCAAAATAGTACAGAAAATATTAAGTACCATCAAATGGATTCACAGTAAATGCTGCAGTAGAACCAGCTAAGCAGCCTGCTAGGAATGACGTCCAAAATACAGCCTCTCCACTACCATCTTTCTTTCGAGGACCCAGGGCATTTAAGTGCGCAAACAGAGGGAAATACACAACAGAAAAGCTGACATCCCTCAACATTGTAGCTGCAGTGCCTTTGTACAGTCCAGCAATTCCTCTCGTGCGAAGCAGCTGAAGGGCTATGGAAGTTGCTGAAGTTGCAACCACCGTTCCACCTCCACCTGGTCCTCTTGCAGCTGTAAACCAAAAAGCTAAATAACTATTTTGTAAATTACTTACAGAGTACTTTGAGATTAATTGAATAGCCCACACGATTATGTAAAATTAAAATAAGATAGGAACAGAAGCATAAAATATAATTAACCCCTTCCTTCTCGCTCCCGTGAAAATGACGGGATGAAATTTCTGCCTCTATTTCTCGCCCCCGTGATATTTCCGAGCTGGCGTATTCAAAAGTAATGTGCAAAAAATATTAAAACAGTCTATTTCTAATGGCCAGAATCCTGTTTATTACTCAATATATACACCAGATAGCTGCCCTTGACTAGTTGAAATGTTTTTAGAGATAGCTCATTTATTTCAAACTATACACTCAGTTTTATATAATTTTCTTGAATAAAAAAAATAGGCACTTTTATGACCCTCTCCTTCAAAACTATACGACCGTTAAGGGGATAAAAAATAAATCAAAACTTTGATATATTTTTTCTCTCGGCAGTTTTATATATTTACTTTCATTTAATGTGGCAGAAGATGTTTTTCTAGTCATTGTCAGATCATGATAATTTTGAAATGGCACTTTAAAAAAAAATCCAAGACAAAATTCAAAACTATTATTTTTTCTACAACTTGATTTGTAAAGCTTATACAATGGTGATAGGAAAAAAATGATAGTCAAAAGAGGGTTTTGACCCTATAAACAGTACTTTTATTTTAGTAAAAGATTAAGAGAAATAAAGAATAGTTTCATTCCTTAAAGAGATATTACCAATAATCATACTTAGAAAGAATGTGTCAGTTTACCAGGCATTTCATTCTCTTCAGTTTTACAAAATCTTTTTATGGTTTGTGCAATTCAAGGAAAAATTATGTGTTTTTCTGTTCTAAACTTTTCAAAAATTAATATGTGTTAGTATAAAGCCTATATGATCAGAAATAAGATAATACTAATCCAGCATATTTGCAATCAATATGCACTCATTAAAATAATACTTCATACAGAATAAGCTTTATCAGAATGTTATTTATGAAAGAGAACTAATAAATCCACCAAACAAATTAGTAATACAAATGACAGAATATTTCCCAAATAAACATTAAAGTTTGTAAAAACAAGGAATAAAATGCAAAATTAAAAACTTAGCAATAAAAATTATTTTATCTACATATTTGAAGTAACTGAAGTAACTATATTTTTATCTCGTAAAATAAAAATCTTTAAAAAGACAGACAAGCAGCATGACTGTAGTGGTGGTGGTGGTTCTAATGCCAATTGGTCATACCAAGCACGAATGAGCGGAGCTCTTTCAAATAAAGGCAGAGGTGTGCGCCTTTCGTTGTTAACGAGCACCGTTAAGGTGAAAGTACGACTTTGCTCGAACACACGCGACACAATCCTTTTTAGGGGGCGGTCGAACTCATTCATACACTCATTCATAAATCCGCAAGTCAGAATTTAGATCCAAATCAGAGACAGACTCATCCCTGATTCAGTACCCCCAGAGGTATCGTTTTGTTATGGGAACTTGGAGGACTTTGCAGTCACAACCTATTTAACGTGCCCCAACTGCCATTAGCCAACACGGCGGTTTTTGGCCGAGACGAGGACAGAACCCGCGACCTTTCGGTTACGAGACTGACGCTCTATCAACCAGGCTACCGCGGCCCACAGCATGACTGTTTCTAGTACAACTACTTTTAACCCTTTAACGGTCGCATAATTTTGAAGAAAACGGTCATAAAAATGCCTATTTTTTTATTCAAGAAAATTATATAAAACTGAGTATATAGTTTAAAATAAATTAGCTGTCTCTAAAAATATTGCAACTTATTCTGGGCATAAGAAATAGATTATTTTAATATTTTTGGAGCATTACTTTTGAATATGCTAGCCCCGGAAATATCACGGGGGCGAGAATTAGAGGAAGAAATTTCACCCCGTCATTTTCAAGGGAGCGAAAAGGAAGGGGTTAATGTTCTCAAAATAACTTCTTCATTAATTTAAAAATGTTGTTCAGAAAGGAAAAAAAAAAATGAATAAAACCTTAAAGACTTTTTCAACATTAAAAAAAATATATATGTTTGAAAATAAATTTTTTCTTTAAATAATTTGTTTTTGTGAAAAGAAAATATTCACACTTGCCTACTCTGCCAGCATCTTGCAGCTGTATTTTCAAGAGTTCCATTGGAGTGGTGATGATTATCTGACAGAAACCAGCAGATCCACCGGCAATCATTTCTCTTTGCAAGGACAGTTTTCTAGGTGTAAAAAGAAATATTAGAAAATCATAGATCATTTTCTTTTTGCAAAATGTCAATATAATGTTTTCATGATTTTAATAATCATTGTCACCAATTTCAATAATAAAAACATTTCTAATAAAAAATAATTAATAACTCGTTTAGTTATTTGTAACAAAATTTTGCTTTTTAATATTATACAAGGGTTATTTTTGGGACAGATCTCTAACTATACAGTTTCCATTCTAATCTATACTAACAACTAATTTCAAAATTTTACAAATAAATAAATAATGTAAATGCAGTAAGTGGTAATATTTTCACACAAATATTATTTTATTTTTAATGTCTAAAATCTTACAGTGCCCTCTGCCCTGCTTATCATATTAAGCTCAATTTTCTTTACAAATATTTTAAACAAAATAAAAATTAAATTGACTAAATTTTAAAAAGCACAAAAAATTTTATTGTTTTTTTGGCAATCAACAGCTGCCTTAAAAAAAGATTCAGATAAACCTTCAACATCTATTCACCTATTAGTAAATGCACACTTTTTCTGCTAAATCATCTATCTATGGACAAATCTGAGATTTACTCTCTGTACTACATATCACTCTATATTTTAAATCAAATGAAAATTGCTCTAGTTTTCCTGCTCGAAAGATTACAGAGGTAAAGTATCATATAGTTTTTAAAGAAAGTAAGGTTTTGGGTCCTAGGAAACGAGATCAAAGGGGAGAAATGATTATTATTTTTTGAATTTATGTCATGAAAAATAATTATATTTTTAGAGAATCTACCAAAAATTATATTCTTAAGGAGAAAAAAATCAATATTAGAAGCAATATACACATGACTTTACAATATGCAGACTTCAAATGGAATTAAATTTTACAACACAGAATTAAATGATTATACATTATTTACCCAGAACCAGAGGAAAGATGATGACGGAAGAAATCATTAGCTGCAAGCTTGATGGCCTTTTCAGGAGTAATCAGCAGTATGTTCACAGCTGATCCTGTAAATAAACAATTAAAAATGCACATTACTGATCACATTTACAATACATTTAAATCATAAATAAAAAAAATTGGAGAAATAAATTCAAACATATTATTATAAAATAGTTACTAAATTATCTTGTATCATATGCCCACTCGATAAATAATTTTCTTTATCAAATAAAGCTAATGTATGAATGTAAAACAATACTGAAAGATTTATAAGGAAAAGGTAAAAATATTATAAAAAGTTTAATTACTAAAATATTTTTTAACTGATGAAAAGATTAAATTAAAATCTCTTAGCATGCATTAAAAATGCAATAAACATTTTTTATTATTATAACAATAATTATTATTTCATTTATTTAATTATATATTATTTATAAATGCAAATTAAATTTAAAAATATATTAATGTCATATATGAGACATATTAAATTATGGGCTTCAGTCATAAGTAATTAAAATATTTAACAAAATTAAAAATATTGTTAGATTGTTGTTGCAAGACAAAGGGAGATATGAAATAAATATTAATAAAATTTCCTCTTTTAATTAATGAATTTCAAAGGAAGCTTTTAAGAAGCATATGTATCAGGAATGTGCAATAATATTCAAAACAAAATAAAGGGGAACCTTTTTATTTTTGGAATGTGAAGATAATACTCAACAAAATTTTTAAAAAAATATATCAATCTGAATTTTTTTTAAAAAAAACTTAATTTCAATATGAGTTTTAAACACTAAAAAAACTAATTGATCAATCAAATAATTTATAAATTAGCACAAAAACATACATCATTATAGCATTCATCCAAATTTTAAAACTACTATCAAAAAATTTGATAGAAGGGTAGATAATGATATATAGGATACATAGATATGCATACATAATAAAATTAATTCATCAATCAAAAAATTTACAAATTAGCATAAAAGCGAATATCAATACAGCATTTATCCAAATTTTAAAACTTCTATCCAAAAATTTGATAGAAGTTTTAAAATAGTTACAGAATAATTAAAAAACATAAGTTATAATACATAAACAGTTAAAATACATAACATAATACAGAAAAATCTTCTTATGGATGAAAATGAAAATAACTGATTTCAGAAGAGTTAGATAAGGATACTATTAAAAAATATGGTACTTTTCCATTATACCGGCGCAAATCTCGCCAAGCAAACTTTTTGGCAACAGCACACAGTTGCCATTTTGGCGCACACGACAAAATAGAAGCGACTTTCTTTAAAAATATAGCCGCCAAAAGTTATCAGCGGCGATATTCCGTTTTGGCGTTGATTGCATCATTATTGGCGACTTTTCGCCTGCGCTGGTATAATGGAAAAGTACCAAAAATATTTTAAATCAATGAATTATAGTTAATATTACCTCTGTACATGCCAAAAAATCCCTCCCTTGTGTATGTTTTTCGGAAACAATCTAACCTGTAAAAGAAATGCAATTTGACTTTTAGAATATTTATCAAATCAGATTAAGAATTTCAAAAAGCAAAGCTATGCTTACATGAAAAAATGAAATCCAACTTACATGGAGGAGTACATTTTTTGGCCTTGTGGTCCGACTTGTTGGTTCTGCAGCCTCGTTTTCACTAGATCGATGGGAAAGACACATGTCACGCCAATGATACCAGCGATACCGCCATTGATGATTTTTGGAATTAATCTGAAAGACATCAAAATATCTTTCTTACTTTCTCGTATGCAAAGAGGTGGTAATCAAATCAATGAAATTTCAGAACTTGATATTTTCCAATGACCTCGAAAATCACATTTTTGAAATTATATATATGTGTAAGTGAATATGATAGCTCAAAAAACACTTTGAGCCAGATCAATGAAATCTGGTGCGCTTTATTTGCACCAAATTTTAAAACTTATTTTTTGGGCGAAATCCATTAATAGTCTCCTTGTCCAGGTACAAGTGAACATGACAAATTATAATATCGTAACGACACAGACATAAAAACTTTGGTAGCAGTTTAGAATTTCAAATGTTCATCCGTATCAATTTGGATGTGATAGACCGTCTACACTCTACTTTCGTATATATAATGAACTAAATAAATTAAATTTAATATACCATTTTGTGGCTATAATTACAGTTTAGGGGTCAATCTTATTTTAGCTCACCTTTGGCGAATAATAAGAATTTTTTGGCGAAAGGTAAGAATAAATTTTTCTTAACCTTTTAATTCAAATACTTTCAATTTGGCGAGATTTTGAAAAAGTCGCCAGAGGTGGGCTAAAATATGATTTTACCCAGTTTAGTATTAAATTTTGGTTCTAGTCCGTGAGAAAGAAAAGGTCAAAAGTAAATAATTCTGTGTTGTTTTTTTTTTAACTACGCAAATTTTTTTTTTTTTTTTTTTTTTTTTTTTTTTTTACTACAACGCTCATGCGTGGGACATTGAACAGTTGTGGGATCTACGTTATGCATGCAATTGCTAGATAATTTACAATTTCGAGCTTTTTTTAAAAACACTTTTTGTACAAAATTGCCATTTATATGAAAAGCTTACGAATAAGTTTAATTATATTTACAATGAAACAACTCTTACTCACGCACAAGACTGAAATGCTGTTGCTATTTAAATAGCGTGATATAATAGAGACAAGATTTCTATGCTAATTTAGACAAGATATTTTAACCTAACTGATACAAAAGATATTTTCCCAAGGAAAAAAATGACAAAAGATAAATAAAACTATTAGTATGCAAAATTTTTAAGCAGCTTGAATGCCATAAAAATCAATGACCAAAATTTAAAAAAGATTACTTAGAAAATTAGGTTTATCAAAAAGCATGCAAGGATCTTAACATTCAAAATCAAGCTAATTTAATTTCACATAAAAATAACCAAATAATATTTTTACAAATCATCATAGATGATATCGAAACTATTAAAATAACAGTCAACAAATAATAAAAGTAGACTTGGCATAGTTAAGACGTCTGAAATCAAACTGTTATCCTCAGGTGTAGATTCGCGGATTTGATAGCTGATTCTAACTTTTAAGTAATATTTTGAATTTAATCATTAATTCAAAAATTAATGATTGATGACTGATTCTAACTTTTAAATAATATTTTGAATTTAATCATTTAGTTTCACAAATTATTATAAATACTGAAGCTCTTTTAAATAAACGGGCTAAATATTTTAATTTTGAAATACAGACAGAAGATAAAACTATGAAGGGCCGTAATAGCCTTACATTATTCCGATAAAATTCTTTCAAGAGATCTCTTCAATCTTCCAAACAGATGCGAGATCATCTAGAGAGATCATTAAATATTCAAAATGTATCCTGCTTGCGTGCACGGAGCTAAACGATAAAGCTAGAACCCTAGACTTTTGACCTTGCAATAAGTGGCCAGTTGTGCAAATGTTTTACGTCTCGCTCTTAGTGCACAAAATACTCATTACTTAATATATAGGCGGGTCAGTTAATGAAATGACACAATGCAGAACCCTCTATAAACATTCATTTATATTTATTTTTATTTATTTTGCTAGTGACATAAATACAATTTTTTTATGTGTTGTCGAACACAAAAAAGGGCACATAATGGGAATTAATTTACTGTCAGTCTTTTTTAATTTTTTTAATATTTGTATTATTGATTAAGATTTGATGCAGAATAACTTTACTAAAAGGGATTTTTTTTTTTCATACAATAATTCAACTAGACATTTTAAAATTTTGATGTCTGCCTTCAGCTGTCAATTACTGTTTGCCGTCGGAATTATATTCACTGTTTCTTGCGAGTACCATCAGAAAATATGCTCATATTACGAAGAATATAAGCATGATGGTTGAAGTACTTTTTAAAACTACTATTGAAAGATAAAGCGTTACACTAACAATAAACAGAAATGTTGGGTGATGTATCATAACAATAAGTTAAATAGTTCAATTTTGGATTTGAATGTACTTAAAATTTGTTTGTAATCCGATGTACTTAAATGTTGTTTGAGTAGAATTCAATTTGGAAAATCAGAAAGTGATATTTTATGAAATAAATTACTCTTGAATTGAAAATAAAACTTTAATTCAAGAGTTTATAATAGTACAGTTTAAAAAAATAAATACACAAATAAATGTTTCTGTAAAATTTCCAAGTAACTTTTTTTAACACAAAATGGTGCCATGAATATGAAGATCAAATAGTTCGAATAATCGATTCATGAATGTAATGAAACATGTTTTTCTGAAACGCTGACTCCGTAATATATAATTTATTCTGAATATATAGATCAGTATACATACATTATTGATCTGTATATGTAAACGTGAAAAAAAATTATATTTAATTCTGTTTTAGGTAGTATTTACAAGAAAAATAAAGCAATATTAAAATTATATTAAACTAGGAAACAGTTTTTACTATATTGCATTATTTTCTAATTTAAAATACTTTTTTATTACTAAATATAGCATTAAAAGAATATTAACCTAGTAAAGCAGTTCAGAATATATTTTTAAAAACCGATTTTTAAGTTAAATATACAAATTGTTATGTCACAAAATCTACATGCATTTCTTAATATTTATTAAAATTAACGATATCAAATAGTATTTTATTGTTTATGCTCATGAAATGTTCTTATGTTTGTAAAATTAATTCAACAAAAGTGGTTCCGATAGATACAATAATTTGGGTCAATTTTCCAACAAATCTATTTTTCATATATTGACTACCACACGACAACATTATGCGTCACAGATACTACGTAATTATGCCGAACTATCTAATGTACATTCTCGGATTTACAAAGCTTCACGATACTGCGCATACGCTAGGAAGCATCTACTTCGTCAAAAAAAGAGTTGAAAGAAAAGATGCAAAGAGACAGCGACATTTAATAGGATAAATTATGATTGTTGTGGAATAAGAAGACCTAATGGTAAGATGTATTAAAGAAAAAAGTCATCCAATTAGATATATGTCCTAATATCTAACACCGTCTTAGCAGCAAATGTATTGAGTACTCTTTGACGGGAATGCATTTATTCGCTTAAGTAAAGGATGCATCTTACTTTCGAATGTAATTTTTTTATTTCATATAATATAAAAATATACAAGATATCTGAAATACAATGAAACTAACATAATTCTAAATAGGCAAGATCTTTATAATTCTTTTATTTATCCAGAAATTGAAAGTAAGCAAAAACCTGGTAAAATATTGAGTGCGACAGGCTAAAACGAAAATAATTTTTAAACACACACACAAAATTTATTGTGACGGATAGTTTTAATCCATAATACATAAATAACAAACAAAATTTTAAAATAAAAAGTAATAATAAAACAAAAATCAAAATAATTATTGCAAAAAATTTTTAAAGAAACGAAACATTTTGAAATAAAACCCTTTGAATTAGTCATGTTTATTTGCAATTGAAAGCGCTTGTTTTATTACCTTTTAAATTAATTGCTATTCATACTAATTTAGAGATTGAAGCAATAGTTTTCAGCACCAATTTCTGTAATTCAATACATTATAGAAAGGAATTGACAGCAAAATTTAAATTTGTTAACAAATTTTAAGCAAAATTAACCTAACGTTACAAAAGGTTAAAACGAAATAAATATCAGAATAAAAATAGTCTGGAAAAAATATATTTTCGCAACACCTTCGGCGCACTTCATCAGCCCATCATAATAAACTAACCCAGAAGGTCAAGCACATATCCTGCCTGTGTTCAAGTGATTCAAGAACAACACCGCCCGCCAACTGCGCAAGCCGCCAAACACGTGAGCGTGACATAAGTGCAAGCCTCTTCTAAACTTGTGTATATGACAACCGAAATGACGGGAATAGAAAGCGTTCGACTGCACCACTGACGCTCGAAAACGTTCCGGCATCGACCGATGTGGGAGGACAATCCCAGGAAAAATGCTTCGGAGGGTGATAAAAAAAAGTGTCGTTTCACCGCGAAAATATCATAAAAGGACGACGAAATGGGTTTCATTTCACGTCGGTTTCCCGATTTAGCAACTCGTAACGAACATCGATCGGCGTGTTCCCGCCGCAATTCGGGAAACGTGAGGGATGAAACATTTCGCGACATCTCAAATCTTATAAAAAGAACTTTGTGTCCAAGGGGAAACATCTTTTATTCATGAAGGGACTTAACATCTTCAGATGATCCTGTTTCAACGTTTCTCACTTTCTTTATATGTATAAGTATAGAAGATATTTCACCACAAAATATTTATTTACTTATTGGTTTATTACATACATAGTATAGAGAAAGTATTAGAGATTACATATTCAGATGATACTGTTTAATAGTTTCTCACTTTCTTTAATTAAATTATATATATATTTATATATATATATATATATATATATATATATATATATATATATATATATACAGCAGATATTACACAACAGGATATTTATTTACTTATTGCTTTCTTGCATACATACTATAGAGAAAGTAAAATAATCGTTAAAAAAATCGAATGCTAGATTTTGATTATTTCCTACTTTAGACCTCGGAGTTCGATAAACATATTTTTGGAAACGCCCGTCTGTATGCGACAAAAATTACTCAAAAACACTTTGTAGGGTATACAGTCTTTACATTTGCAGATTTCTATCAAATTTGGAGCAAAGACTGTTAAGAGGAAGTCCGTCTGTTTAAAAATTAAAACGATAATTACAAAAAAGAAGACATTCAGATAGATGAAATTCAGTATACAGATTTTGATTATTACATTTGTATACATAGGTATATAGTCTTTACATTTTGCTCAAAATTTGATAAAAATCGGCAAATCTCTTCAGTGGAAATTCGTATGTTTGTTTAAAAATCAACACGATAAATACAAAAAGAAGACATTTAGATAGATGGAATTCGGTATACAGATTTAAGATCTATACTGCAAACACCTGTGAAATTTTGAGATAAATTCAGCTATGCATTGAATGTCTGCGGTCTATATTTTCAGAAACATGTAAATGTGATACTTCAGAAACACAAAAATATCAAATTTGGTATGGGATTTTGAGACTACAAGTGTAGTTTTGTATCAAATTTTGGTTTCAATCGCTAGAGAAAAATGTGTCTAAAACACAATTTTTCGACACTACTACCTTATATCATGGGTTAATCAGTAAAAAAGTCGCCAAGGACGGCATGATATATTCAATAAAAAGGGTAAATTCATGCCAAAAGTTAATATTTCATAAGTTCACTTTTCTTTGGAAGTTAGATAAAGACAAGTATAAATATGATATAAGGTCTAGATAGAAGTCAAGAAAATTGAAAATCATCCATGTTTTTGCATATATAAAATAAGTATTTTGAATCTTGAAAAGTTAATTTTTTCCCCATTTTTTAATATTAAACACAGAATTATTGGATAAAAATATGGTTTAACTTCTTTTAGTTGTCAAATAATCCTTTTTATTTTAAATATTATCAAATAAATTATATTATCATTACAAAAAGATAAATGCTACCGTGAAATCCTGATGAGACTTCGAAGTCCCAAATCATTTTCCACATAATTATTGATTTAAAGTGAAAATTTATTACAGGGATTTTACCATGTACCAAAATTAAGTACTTAAAAAAGTTCGCACAAATTTTAAAATCTTTTAAGAAATTCAGTAAATAAAATATTAGCGATAACTGGGTAAGCAATGTTAGGAATCTGTGCAAAATTTTATTCATTGATACCTTAGTCAACATTGTATGATTTCTTTTATTAAAGAAAAAAAAATAGGATGCTGATAACAAAAATAATTTATAAGACGACCTAGTTGTGATGGTAAAATTGTTGATATCGTTGGCCTAATTTAATCGCAATTGTTATAATTTTTCTTTTTCCTTAAAGTTTAAACAAAACAAATTGTGTCTTGACATTAACTGATAACCTATCCAAAGGTTTGAAAAATTTTCTTGTCAATTGAAGCCATATACAGTCTAGAAATTGCATTAGCAAGAAGAAAAAGAAGAAGAAAAAATGTACAGGATAGCTAGCTACCAGCCTTATACATGTATGAAGAATGACAGATACAGAAAGAGCAAGATGTAGACGGGGGAAAAAAAAAAAAAAAAAAAAACCGCATAAGAGTCATTTTTGCGGAACGCCTGCTACAGAGAACTAGTAAAACGAATAAGTTATTTAATATGCAAAACAAATATTACTCATTTAAAAATCGTATATGAAATTCGAAAATATTTTTCAATCAGTAAAAAAATAGGTAATATTATAGAACTTGTATAAAATGTAAATAAGCATTAAAAAACTATGAAGTATCTTTGTAACCGCAATTTAAAAAAAAAAAAAAAAAACTTTTGAAAGACCAGGATAGCTGTAATGGTTATTATACCAAGCTAGACATTTTCTTCTTTTTGTTCCTCTATCATTAAAAATGTCATCAAAACAAACAAACAAAAAGAACAAATGAATAGAATTTTCATTAAGTTTCGTTCCTTACTTCTACATGCAATTTAAAGCTGATGGATATTAAAAGTTTGATAATTTATTTAGTCTAAAATAAATTGTTACTTTACATTAGCCAACAAGGTTTAAAAATTCTAAATGACTGGATAAAGAAATGCTTAATTTTGATTAAAGTTTTGCTTTACTAAACCTAGCAGTAGTGGTCTCCACAAAATTTTTTTGCATACTGTCCATAAATGATGTTATCCTAGTAAACGCCTTACATGACATTGGCGTACAATAGTTACAAAACATTAATCTTTGGCATGAATATATCGTAACACCCTTAGAGAGAATTTTGGCGATTGATCCTTGGTATGCGGTCAAAAATATCCGAAAACCAAATTTGGGTTAAAGACGCGTTCTTCCCAACTATTAAGACAAATGTGACATAAAATTAGGCTTAGAGACGCAAAATCAAGTACCAAATTTGATATATTTAAGTCGTTGTACTTTTGAATTCTCGTGTTCACATGTTTCTGAAAGCACAAACGGTCAACCCCAAGTTAAATTTCGTTTGAAATTTGATAGGTATCTACACTATAGATTATCAACCGGTTTACCAATCTAGTTCTCATCGGTTTTAGTTATGTTAAATTATATTCGAACAGCCGGACAGACAGATTTTCTCTTAATCTATTTTCCCCAAAATTTCATAGAAATCTACAAATTTGGGTTTTAATCTTGTATACCAAATTTCAATCGGCTAGCTGAAAGCATATTTGAGTTATCTTTGTCCTAGAAAGGTGGATATTTTCCGAAGATGTGTTTTTCGAATTAAGGGAGGTGTATAACGTGGAGATTCATCAAAATTTCGAGTTTAAATTTTTTGACGACTACTATGCACATTCTGTATTTCTTATACAAGAAAGTAAAAAAAATCAAACATTGTTAAAACGTCACCTTTGAACAATACTATCAAAAAACTTTCTAATTATCTTTACACGACAGAGGTATAAGACAAAAAAAATTAAGGAATAGCAACAAGAGCTCAGCTGAGTTAGATATTATTTTCAGTGCAAAGCAAAATAGTATAATTTTAGCAAAAAGAAAAAAAACTTCGATTTTTAGAGAAGGGTTAAGCTTTTTTAAAAAAATTTAATAAATATTTTTGTTTGTTTATTTGGCCTTCACTTATTGAGTTCACATTTTGCTGAGAAATAGCACAGAATTTTAAAAAGGAAACAAACTAAAGAAATAATTAAAAGAAACAAGACAAAACTTAAAAAATGCAAGATGTGATTTGACTGTAATCTGTTAGGCAAGGAAAAAGGTGATTAGAAATATGGCGATTGAAATACGCGAGCAGGTGGTAACGGTGGATGTTTTAAAAAACATTTTAAAAAAACAGAGGTTAAGAGACCCGCATTGACCTAGGAGTCGGTATATCCATCAGTGCGAATTTTTCCAATCAACATGTTTAAATGGTGTCAAAGTATGTCTTCAAGCAATTTGGAGCTCCATTTATTTTATTAGAGTTCTGGAAGCCAAGTTAATTTATTAAATAAAATAAGTTAATCTGAATAAAAGGAAAAAAGTATTAGAGTAAATACAATTTGAATATAAGTAAGCCTATAAAATATGTCCAGTGGTGGTAGTTAATGGAACTATTCAACCAAAACGTGATACCCAGTAATTTTGGACAATAGATAAAAGTGGGCAAAGAAGCCAGAGAAGTCTTATAAGGGCAGAACGCATTTTATTTTTAACTGTTATTGAACCTTTACAAGATGGTGAAGTTGAAATGGAAGTACCATGAAACTATTATCATTGATAATTTTTGATAATGTACAGTTAAACAGATTTTGGAGATATGTCTCGAAACCAGAAAAGTGGCAAACTACCATTGATGACAAATTTAAGTCATGAACTTTTTATATAAAGTAAACATTGATGAAGTCAGATCAGTGTTTAAGACTGGTGTATTAACTCTTTGGTGCTTCTAATTATTTTAAACATACAGATTTCCTTCCCTGTTTTAAACCTTCGAAAGATTTCAAAATGAATTGCTGTCATTATTCAAAAATATTAACATCCAACAGATTCAGTAACTTTTGTATGCCATTTTGCAGCTAACTTAAAGCTTACAATAATATTTATCTCTCCCATAATCAGATAACAATCAACGAAAACACACAAGTATTCCGCAATTGCTACTTTAATGAGCTTTTAATTCATCCTACCACTGATGATACAACATTCTGTGAGTTCGTCGAAAAGCATGAAAGATCTAGGACATCTAAAAGAGAATAATTTACCTCTAATATTTCTTTCACAATAATGGCAATCTGCCAATAAAAGCATGTTGATTGTGTTTCATAATTAGTATTAGCAGGACAAAAGAAACTTTTTTAACGCAAATGTCCATTAAGGAATCATTTCGAGTACAAGTGCAGTGTAATGTGGGAGTTATTTCTGTAAGAGACAACGTCTTCCAGAAGGATGGGGTTGAAAACATCAGATCAGGTAGCAACGGAACATGCGTCCCCACAACGTGTACGAGTATTTTTGACAGCTACGGAGGGATAAGCAACGTTATAAATATGGCACGCCGCCATATTGATTGGAGAATTTGAAATAACGTCCTCCTTTAAAGCTCTGAATTGCAGATACTCAGAATACGCATTACTCAAAGGATTTTTTCGCGGAGAAACAGCTATGAATATAATCCACAACAAAGTAATAACGTATACACGACGCAGAAATCCCTGTTATTACAAACTGTCGAATGTTAAAAGTGTGATCAGACATCACTACACGAACGTTTCGATGGTTTGTTTTTTTAAAACTTTAAGCTGCATTTAATTAAATGCTCTGCTAAATAATGAAAAATTTAATCTAGCGTGAAAATATACTTATCCATTGTCAGATTGGTAATCAATGTACCTACAGAAACTGATGACCCTATCTTACGAAACTATTATAAAAATGTTTTTTGCATTACCTTTACACTAAAAAAATTGCCTATTTTATTTATATCAATTTTATTTTCCTATTATATTCTTATGTTCTGTATTCTTTTTATTATGTTCAGTATATTTTTATTTCTTTGTATTATGTTCTGTATATTTTTAAAACTTTTTTTTTATGTAATACATAACCACATAACCCGCAAAAAGCAATTTTTAATGTTAGGAAATTTAAACTCCTCTATTAATCACTTGCTTTTGCTAATATTAAATCACAAAATTTCAGAAATGCTTTTATTGTACATTAATTCCGAAGCATTTTTTACTTAAGCTTTTATTTAGTAGCACTTACATTTTTTTAATTTGCACATACTGTGTTTTGTTTTGACTTTTTCGGTTAAATTCGTGTTCTATGGTCTTATCAAGTAATGTGATTTTTTTTTCATATATGCATTCCACATTAAAATTTAATAATCGAAAAAGCCGATAATTTGGGAGAACAAGCTGGTCTCCAGATACAGCTAGCGTATATTTATTAACCAAACTTTTCATGTCATGAGTTATTCCTTTTCCCAGAAGGGAATGAGAAGGATGAACTAAAGGAATATTTTTAAAAAGAAGTTACAATTGGTTGACACATTTTTACAATAAAAATCCATAGTCAATTTCTTTTTAATGTTGAATTTCTCCAAAAAAAAATTCATTTAAAAACTAATACAAATCCCTTGCTTTTGTGTCATGGGAAATTTATATTTTATTAGCTTCTACATGACAAACGTGCTTATGTTTTGCCATTGATGACAGTTATTTTAATGAAACTTTACAAAATTAGAAGAATAGTGCAAGCACTTTATTACATTAAGAAATAACTGAAACTTCAAAATATAGTAACTTGGTGATATAAAAATTGGAATGCTTTTCATACTCATTGTCATTACTAATCCAATTTTGAAAGGATTTTAACAATGTATCCTTACACCCGTAATTTATAAATAAATGTGAATACTTAAGCATATTTTCATAATTATTTTTTCCCTACTTATTAAGCCAAAGAAATATTTTTTTTTCTAGTCATTACAAAAAAAATCTTTTTTTAATTTAAATATAATTTCAAATATACTTATTAAGGATTATTAAAATAAATCTTTCAGTCATGAAACTTTTATCCCTCATAGAGATTATAGTTTAGAGCAGTATCTCTCAATTTGGTTTGGTTTGGTTCACTTATTTATCAAATCATATTTACCATTATGAATAAATTTCTTTTAGAAAGATTCTAAATTCGGGATAAATTCAAGAACCATTAATCGAAACCATATAATTTATTCAACTCAAAAAAAAAAAAAAAAAAAGGGGAAAAAAAAAAAAAAAAAAGCTAAAAATAAAAATTTGCGAAAGATAAAATTTTACAAGTGAATTAGAAAATAATTTCTTGGAATGTATACATAAAAGAAACCATTAAAATAAAGCGCTTCTGATCCATTTATTTCAATTTGTGTTTATGAAAATAAATTGCTGTTCTTTAACTCTCAGATTAGGTGGTATAAAAACTGTCTCATTTTTAACTTTATGCACAGTGAGGTATACTTTACTTAACCTCGATATTCAGTTACTCATAGTCAATTACAATTTATTAAAAAAAATTATTCAATTGTCAATGCTATAATCCAACGACAAACATAAAAATAAGAAAGAAAATATTACACTAATTGGAATGCATTAATAAGTTGTCAAATTATGGTAAAAGATGGCGAATTGCGTAGAATTTTTTATTTTTCATAACAATTAATGTTGCTTCTTTTCTTAAAATTCATCCGTGAATAAATTTTTATAATAAAATAATACACTAATTTTGTAAATCAATGATTTGAAATAAATTCCTTTCTAAACTTATAAATGTATTATTTGCTTTTAATATACAGTTTTTCGCCTTTGAAATTAAAAATGGCAAGCATAAAGAAGAGGAAATGACTTTTCGTTTAATTGCTATTATTTATAGAATAAGTATCGGTTATAGTAAGATTCATTTATTAATACACTGTTGGTTGTTTTCATCCAGTTTAATATTTTTGTTAATAATATAAATTAGAATACAATTAGAATAATAATTATAAATTAATTTGTAAAAAAATTAATGTAATTTTATAAATACTGCTGTTTTACTATCCACTATGTAATAGGGCCGGCAAAAACTTAGTATTTCTTTCACGCTCGAAAGAGCTACTTCAACTTATTCAGTTAACGCTTCTTATTTATGTGTGTTCTTGTATGAAATAAATATACATTTTTCAAAAATAGCGTATCGTTTCTTGAAGTGGAAGAATCATCCCGTACCCCCATAATTTTTAATTAATATTTTTGTTCTAATTAATCGAAATGAACGTATTAAAAATTGTGGAACTTGAATTTCTATTTCTTTAAAATCGTCCGTCACATAAATCAAGAAATCCTGACTATCGTTTGCTTCTATACTTTTGACCAAACAAATACAGTAAAAATATTGTAATATCAAGTCTCTGAGCCTTTAAAAACCAAAATAAAACAGATTGCTTTTTAGCGAAACAGTGTTTCAATAACGTAATATTTCATCATACAAGATGAAGAACGTTTTCTAAAAGAAGCACGTACAAATGAAACAAATTGCAGCTGTCGCACATTCTGACGAAAGACTACGCTGAAATGAACTGCGTTAACGAAACCATTTCAGTTTTTCTTGTAAGTAGGGCATCATACATCTCTTCGTTGATGAGAAACACACCACTTTTCGCCGAAAGATATTTCTGGAGAAGAGGCGTCTCTTCCACAGGTTGGGACGTGCCCATGTAGGATGGCAGGTGACTAAGAACTTACATTCTCAATTCTCTTTTGTACTTTTTCAACCAGAATGGTCTTGACCCCTAATCGTACAATCGGAAGAGGCGTTTGGGGGAAAGGCCAAGACGCCAAGTCGGTTTAGATTTCCCGCCTCTCGTGCTATTTCAGAAGTCTCGTTTTCCGACTTGGCTCAGAAGATTTAGATTAAGAACAACAAGGAATGTCAAAAGACAATGGGTCAGGAGCGTGCACGTGTGGAGGTTTGATTTAGGTAAAGGTAGCGAGCTAGTAAATCAAGGATCGAAAGGTTTCAAACAATCCCCCAGACACGATTTCCTTCCTATTCTTATAACGATTTAAAACAAAGAATATTTATACTCTTTCACAGCTATACTTCTTTGTCTTGCAATGACTAATTTTATTTATAACTAAGAACTATTTTCGCTGAGATAAATCAATCAATTTTATAGTTCTTTGTGGTAGACACAGAATTTGTGGCTTGGTGTTCTAGTTAAAATGTGTTCTTGTTCTTGTTATGGCAAAGAAAAGTTTTATTAAGATATATTAATTTTTACGGAAATTTTAGAACAACCTTTAAAGTTAAATATATCAATGATGAGATTTCACTTTTCGAATGAAATATTGCTGAAGTCACATATTCGAGTATGGATCGAAGCCAAGCTACTTTGAACTTAAAAGCCTCGGCCTGATTTTAGTGTATTTTGTCTTTTACATTGAAGAAACAACAAAATCAAAATGTTATATATAAATAAGGTACCTTTTAATTCAGAAAAGAAATGTAAAATTCTAAGTATTTTCGTATACTTTTTATTTATTCAATGCTCTACTTTTAATGAAGTTAAAATATTTCATCAGAAATGGACATCTTTGGACCGACTTGTTCATCCAGATGACTGAATTTTCATACGATTAATATGGTATAAAATAAATCATACCTATCCATTATCTATTTGGTACATATCATTACCTATTAGGCCACTGAAGCCTATTTTAGAACTTGTTAAACTTTCTCTATGATGCCTGTTACTTTTACATCTTTTTCCCTCTTTCCAGTACTTTCCAATATTTTTAAGTCACATTAATTAATAAAACATTGAACCAAGTGCAAACGTAAAAACATTCAATTAAGCAGATTGGAATGTTCGTATAATGATTGTTTACATTTTATTGTTGCCATTCTGCAATTAATAATAGGAGTGATTTCTGTAACAAGTAATTTAACTTTTATAAAGATTCTAAAATAAATCTTAATTCAAAGTATTATATTAGTATTGTCTAGATTCGGACACAGGGCAATATAGCGCAATCAGGCCTTTCTGTGCGAATTTCAATTTTTTCTTATGTCAAATGTTATATGATGAACCCTGCTCTTGATATTTGTTAACATTTAGCAAACTACATGTTCTCTCCTCACAAAGTACTCACGTGAAAATGAACCAGATTCCAAAAGTATTTATAGTAAGATTCGTGATTTCCATAATCGATTAGTGATTTCCATAATCGATTCATGATTTCCATAATCGATTCATGATTTCCATAATCGATTCGTGATTTCCTAGAACAATTAATATTCATAATTCGAATAAGAAGCAGGAGAAGCCGATGTATTTATAGAAAAGATTAGAATATTAAGTTACGAATAGATCTGGGTAACAACTCTTACAATTACAAGATTCTATTCATAACTAATACGAAGAATACATGAGGATAAAAAATATTAAAACATCTATTATAATGGCAACTGGGATAAATCAAAAATAATTTATCATAAAAATATTACCGATTGATAGAATGTTTAGACTCAACAACTTATTTTAGAATGTATTTGTAAAATGTAATGTTACACAGACAAATTCTCCTTACAAAAATTTTATAAAATATTGAACGTTTTAATAGTTTTATTTTTAATATACTTGTTCGGTGTTTTTAAAATTCAATGTCTACAATTTTTAAATTCCTAATGCGTTTTGACAAATTTTTAGAATTAAATACATTTAATTTTTTATTAGTTATTTAAAAGCATAATTCACATTATACTTTTTAATATTACAGAACACTTCGTTAAATTTTAATAGTTTTAGACTGATTATATTAAACTTATACATTCACAACGGGTTTTTAATGTTGTTGAAACTGAATATATTTAATTTTTAAATCTGTCTTACATTGTTAATGTTTTTAAGAATTTATATACTTATTAAATATGAAATATATTTCATAATGTTCTTGTCAACCACTACTAATAACTGTGTGTGAATAATTTTTTTACTTGAAGATTTTTTCTGTAGTATGTAATTTCTTTTAATAAATAAATATTTAATTAAATATTATACAGAAAAAAAAACATTATTTGCATATATTTTCTTCAAACCCATCACCAATATTTCTAACTTCTTTAAAATATTGATGAAGAAAATCTCGCCTTGATTCTCATGTCAGCAACTAAGTAATAACTTAAGATTAAAACAGATAAAGCAAATTCTAATTAATGAAAAACAAAAAATCGCGCAAGCATAATTCTAACATCAATCCACTTTCACCTGTCAATGAAGGTAAAGGCAACATCATAATCAATCAAGCCTTTTTCCTCCAACGTTTATTATTACGTAATTCAAAGCAGCTGTAAACAAGCAAATGTATCCATCTCTGTCAACGACTTAGCTTAAGGAAACCAGTCACCACGAAAAAAACCATCACGACGAAACAATAAGAAAAACGAATCTTTTCGAATGGATCTTTTTACATTTGCATATCTGGATTCAGAATATGCGAGTTCATCATAAAAGATTCATAAAGATCGTTTTAAGATGGTTTAACTCAGTACAAGTAATTGAGTAGAAAAAGGAATAAATAGGAGGTTAAAAATACCGAACAAATATAAAGTTTTAAAATATTTAATATTTTATAAATTTTTATAATGAGAATTTGCATAACTTATAATTTATCATACGTATAATTTATCATAAAATATTTCATTTTACAAATACATTCTGAAATAAGCTATTGAGTCTAAACATTCTGGCAATCAGTAATATTATATGATAAATTATTTTTGATTTATTCCAGTTGCCATCATAATAGATGTTTTAATATTTTTTTATCCTCATGTATTCTTCGTATTAGTTATGAATAACATCTTGTAATTGTAAGAGTTGTTACCCAGATCCATTCATAACTTAATATTCTAATCCTTTCTATAAATACATCTGCTTCTCTCGCTTCTTATTCGAGTTCTGAATATTGATTGCTCTAGGAAATCACAAATCGATTATGGAAAGCACGAATATTTCTATAAATATCTTTGGAATCTGGTTCATTTTTTAAGAAACAAGCAAATGTAACCATCTCTGTCAAAGACTTAAGGAAACCAATTTTTCCATCACGACGAAACGATAAGAAAAACGAATCTTTTCGAAAGAATCTTTTTCCATTTGCATATCTGGATTCAGAATGTGTGAGTTCATCATAAAAGATTCATAAAGATCGTTTCCAGATGATTTTTAAAAAAACAGTAGAAGTAATTGTGTGGGAAATGGAATAACTAGGAATGACAAGAGAAAATGATAAATTATTAATATTTAATATTATAAATAGTTATGAGATTCATAAGTCATTTTTGAAGGATTTATTATATGCATCTGACAATGCATAACTTAACTGATGATTCATTCGATTTCATGAAATTTCATTTATAATTTATTCAGAATTTAAAGTTACACGGAAAGTCACAAAAAAAATTAAAAAAAGGTTTAATGGAATTATATACTTGAAGTATATTTTGCAGAAATATTTGAGATTAAAATTATGAGATTTCCGGGATTTGAAGGAGTTTTTTACAAACACATTCTCAGGGGGGAAGGAAATACCTTAGAACATATTTTTTCCATTCCGAACGAATCTTTTTTCCAAGTCCAGGTCATAGTTTTAATCGCAAATATACCTGCCAATTTTACAGAGAATTCTATGAAACTTTTCCCTGTGTTTTTATTAAAGTATAAAGTTTTCTTTTAATTGGACGTTCTTGACCGATCTTTTTATTATTATTATTATTATTTTATTTTTTCCTTGTTTTATCTCTAGAGGCGCAGTAACATGCCTCAATAAATTCCTTTCAAACACAGTACTATAAGTACACGATACTTTCGTATCTATACAAACCGCTGTTTTGAATTTAAATGGCTTAATGGAACTTTTACCCATCATCTTACATATAAATATATAAATTTTTCAAGAAGCACTTTTTACTTTCAAAACTGTTACTGTTGAAATCACAAAAAGTATATCATGAGCTGCAACAGGTGGTATTCCTACAAGAATTCTACATAATATTCGTTGAAATGAAAATTAGAAGATTTTTTATGAACGTCAAATGAGAAAACACATCCTACAGCAAAGAAAAATTATACCTCAGATTATAAATGACTTCCTTATTATCGAAGTACACGAGCGGTCCTCTTTAACTTCCTTGTCTCGAATACTACTTTATCGAAAACGCCAGAATTACATTTTTTCGCTTTTCATAAGTTACGATAAATCAAGATAAATTGATTAGAATGGTGATAATAAAAGTAAGGATAAACTGAGCACACAATTCTGCCGAGATGGAAGGGAGAACTACCGAAAAAAAATCCTACACTGCTTTTCATCTGTCTTGATTAATAGCTCTTTCCAATAACATTTCACTGAAAGCAGATATTTCATAAAACAAGAAGACTATAGTCATCATGTTTCATATCATTATTTGATATTATTTTATAGTTAAAAGTTTGGACCATTCGAAAAATCATACTTTCTTTACTGTATTATACATACATACTTTCTTTTATGTATTATTAAAAAAAATACAAGGTATGATAACAAATTTCTTTCTACAATATTTTAGCTGTTTAAGTTAACCATGGATACATATGTTTTAGCTTTTATCGAAAACGAGTTTATGTAATGATATCTTAAAATTTAATTCAAACCTTAATTAATTTCCTAATTTTCATTTGAAATTAGACCGTATAAATTTCATTCTAAAATGTTCTCTTATTTTCTCATCCGATTCGTACTTTTTTTAAATTTAAATAATTCTGCACATGCTCTGTAAACAACTGAATTCAGCAAGTTTTCAGGCCCCAAGTAAAGAGATAAAAATCCCTAATGCTTTCAGCATTCTTTTAAAGATACCTAAATTTCCCTTTCCTCAGATAACATGAGTCAAAGAAATCACTATCAAAATCTTATAGCAAAACCACTGAAGGGAAAAATCGCGATGTACACTGACGTATTTCTAACTAGTTATTCTTTGTATGTAAATCATGACAACCGTGGTGAAATAAATCGAAGTTAAAATTTCAAAAGTTTCTTCTATTTGGCCATGCAACTGTAAAATATGTTTATATATTATATTATATATGTGAGGAAGACATTTTAATATTTCACAACTTTTTTCCTAAAATTTAATTTCTCTTTATTTAAATAAAGAAGATTAAAATTTTGTAAAAGTTGATTTCCCTTATATTTATTTTTCAAAATAAAATCG
The DNA here is from genome assembly GCA_026543055.1 of Argiope trifasciata. Lineage (NCBI taxonomy): Eukaryota > Metazoa > Arthropoda > Arachnida > Araneae > Araneidae > Argiope > Argiope trifasciata. Next base: position 502,538 of record JAPMOQ010059918.1, read on the forward strand.
GATACAACAGTAAACAGCATTTTTTTTTTCTCTCGGCAATTCGGGTCTTAAAAGAATGCATTTCATTTCATTTGTGAGCTGGGTTTGTTTACAAGGCTACCATTTCAAAGCCATTATTAGCATTTCAACACTCCATCGTAATATTGATTTCCTCTTCAAATAACACTTGATAGTGAAATAAAACTGACTTGTATTTTCTCAGCTGTTCCATAAAAACAAAAATGGAAACGATCCAAAGTAATAAATACTTATTCGGAAATTCAAGTTTCAAGAGAAAAAGAAATTTCTTTTTTCCAGAACTGTGAACGTGTTTTGTTTGCTAACTGTCACATTTTTAATATTTCATCCCTTTTTGTATTCTAAAAGTAGCACTTGGTTCGGGAAAACTGCTTTTAAATGTTTAGCGGTTTCTTAATAAAAATGGAAAGAATCCAAAATGCAATATTACATATATTAATAGCAGCCTTTTCGATGAATCTCAAAGAACTATATCCTAAAAAATACATTTTATAATTATTTAGTCTGGGGCTACAATAATAAAAAATGCAAAGCAAAATAGACAAATGAAATACGGTCAGCTTAATATCAAAATTGTACATTTGCTTCAAATTTAAGATTTAATTCGTCTAATGATTGACCGCTTATCAACATGTATGTTCCTGCAAGATCTCGAAAAAGCAACACAGACATATATATATTAATGCACGGTTTTGTCTTCAATATATTAAAAGAGTATTTTATTTTAGAACGAACTATTCTATTAAAAAATATTTGAAACTTAATTGAAAATACTTACTTTTTTTATCATAATAAAAATACAACAAGCGCGGTACTATGTTATCATAAGAGAAAGTTGAGGAAAAAACACTTCTACGGCAGTTGTTTTTTTCTCTGAAGAAAATATTACGAATTTTTAGTGATTGATAAAAGTTATAACAGTTAAACTTTAAAGGTAAGCCTATTATATCACTAGTACAAAAAACTAAAAAACTTAAGGCAAGTTTATCATTAGATGATCGAATAGGGACGCTACAACAATAGGATATTTTATCATCAAATGGAACTGTCATCGCCTTCCTTCTTCTCTAATAAATAATGAAATGCATGGAATTATCTATTGTTAGCTATGAAGTATTAACATTTCGCATGAATTCAGCAGTTTTATTGAAACTACCGTGTGATTTTTAGTGAGTGTTTTTGATGATTAATTCTTGGCATGAGAATAATAGTATCCAAAAAAGGATTTGTTAGACATCAGTTTCGACGTATTTTTTCACACATTGAATAAAACAAAAATTTAACACAAAACTAAATTTTAATCACAAAATTTCATATAGCTAAGGCATTGCGGTTTTGAGGTACCGAGTTTCTGTATTTCTGAATAAACACATAGTCAACCCATAACTGGATTTGGCTCGAATTTTGTTTAGTTTCTACATTAGAAATGTTTAATCTGTGCACCAACTTTTATATATATATAGTTATATTCGTTTTATAGTTAATATATAAATTTATATTCGTAAAACCGGACAGGTAGACTTCCTCTAAATGAGTTTAATTTTATTTGATATTAAATTTGATAAATAAAATAAATAAATTTGACAAATTTGATATTAAGACCGAATATCAAATTCCACCCGTGTAACTTAAAGAGTTATCTTTGTCACTGACAGACAGACGGGCGTTTTCAAAAATTTATTTTTTCGAACTCTGAGAATTCTAAAACACGGAGACTTATCAAAATCTTGAATTCGTATTTTTTTAATGATATCTTTACTTTCTCTATACTACGTATACAAGAAAGAAAGAAAAAACTTATTTGCGCTGTTACGCATGTTATTGAAAGATAAGAATGCTGGTTAATCATTTCACGCCAAGTTCTTCATTCATGGGCATGCAAATTGATAAAGGCGGGTGTTCGAAACGAAATGAGTCGAGCAACAGTTAAGAATGCTCAGACTTCACTTCCGGGTTCGTTTATTTTAGCTCCCATCTCTGCCGCCACCTAAAGACAAAAGTCTTCCAGTTAATTGGAAAATTTGTTCTTTTAGTGTCTATCTAGAAACTTAAATGCATCGCCATGGAGCGGAACCAAAAATGTCTACTAGAGAATTTGTCCATCCCCTCCCACCGGTATCACTGTTTCATATACGAAATAGGCAACGAGAAAGTACTGTTACAAACAGGAAATTCGTATTCGTTATTTTGGCAATTCTATACATTCGAGACCTCTCCCAGTTCGAAAACCATAATTTTTGAATTATATCAGTCTGTTTGTGAATAAGATAATTCAAAAACGATTTGAGACTAATAGGACAAATTTGGTAAGCGAACTTTTAAAGCAAAATTGCAGATTTCCATCAAATTTTGGAAGTAGCAAAGTTGTCTGTCGGACAGAAGGAAACAGAATAACTATGAAACTTGGAGTTTAACAGCTGAATTTTAATAAACAACGTTTATACTAGTGCAGATTTATGTCAAATTTGGGAACTAAATCCGTCAGCGGATTGGCTCTCTATCGGTTTTACATTCGTATGTACGCGAACTCAATAACCCAAACACGCAGTGGCTTAGAAAAATAAAATATGGTATGTTTTCTGCACATAAAATTGTAATTGCTTCTCAGCATCTTGGGCTCTGGGCAAAAGTGTAATTAAAATCGAAATTCCGGTGAAATTTTGGGAAAAAGGGGCATTTAAATACATTTCGGTTTCTTTATTGTCCATAAATCGTCCATGTGCGTGATACATGGAGGATAATCACATCTTCATTAAGGAGCAGCAAAAAAATTACAAGATCAACCTTGCTGGTGGTGATTTTTATCTCATTTTTGATAGATTTTCACGCCATTTCACTTGAATTCATTGCTGAATTAAGTTGAATCACTGTAACGCTTCATTTTTTCCAGTCGCTAATTTAATCTATTAATTAAACACGGGCAGAATATATTATTGTACTTTTTTTCTGTATAGCAGAGATTCCCGTTTTAGTTGCTCAACAACAATAACACTAAATATCTTCAGCAGTTTCTAATTGATTTGAAGCATTGAATGATTTTGATAAATCGTAATGAAATTTGAAAATACAGAAATCACCCTGACGAGGAGATATATTAACCTGGCAGAAAGATATATTAAAAAAAGAGCATCTATTATAAATGTGAAACAAAATATATGCACTACAGTGTTTTAGTTTTCTTTTATAAAAGAATGTTAATGTTAATAAAAAGATTTTTTAGAAAAACGCTCTTTAAAAATAAGAAATACTGTTTCCACTGTTTCATCTTTTACATTTTAACACATTTAATCAAAATTAAATTGGCTCTCTGTTATATCAAATCAAAAAAATTTGGTTTTTAGACTGAAATCCTTTCGCTGTTACTTCAAACGCGCTTATCAATTTTACATTTGAATCCATTCTGCATCGAGCAGGAGAAAAATTGACGTGACGTCACCATGCAACATATGATGATGCTCTTTCAAATAGACAAAATTCAGTGCCATGTGAAAACGGTGTCTCATCAACTGTCTATTTCAAGATAATCAACATTAAAAAAAATTGCATTAACTAAATTTGACATCAAAGCATCCCAGTTCATGGCAAAACGACAGGGCTTTTTTTTTATTTTCTATCTATCTCTTTCTCTTTCCGGCGGTTGGAACCGGTAAATGTGAAAGGGGGACTATCTCAATGTTATTTGTATTCTTCCGTTCCGGTAGAGCATACTGTTTGTTGTGTGATCCGAAGAACTTCATTACAAGCATCTTCCAGTTCTCAGTAAAATACTAGGAGATGAAAATCAAATATACTTCTTTTATGCACTCAAAAATCTTTTTTCCAGAATTTTCTCAAGGCTCCATTTTGACAAAACGATTCTCATATGACATTCTAATCCAGAGTTTGACTCTCGTACCTATAATAATTTGTATGATTCCGTTAAGATTAATTATGTTAACGTCTCGCTTTAAAACAATACTAGGGCTGTTTTAAGACGGATCTCGTAGTAATTTTGAACTGCTGTCAGATGACGAGAACGACACTTGAGTGGCACCCTTCTTTCCAAACCTTTTCCCACACCAACCGAAAGATGGTTGGCCCCAATGGATTTAACGTGTACAATAATAATTCAAGCCTCAAATTATAAAATTATATAGTTAAAAGCATCCTTAATCCAATGTTTGCTATCAAAATAGCAATTAGAAGGTAAAATTTACTTGAACACTTAATCTAATGAAGTAATAACTGTCTCAAATAGATTGTGTCATTTAAGTCAAGAGTTCAACAAATTCATTCACAATGTATTCAGAAGTTCTGCAAATATATCTCAAATAAATTTCAATACAAAAATTTCTAACAAAAATTATTAAAAAACAGGAAAATATCCACATTCTAAACTAAATTTTTGTCCAGCAATATAATTTTAACACGTTCACTGCCACTACCCAGGTCTGATATCAGGACCATCTATCTCATTAGATGCCCACTTCTTTGCTATATTTTAACTGCAGTAAAGAAGGTGTCATCTAATAACATAGATGTTACCATAGATAAACCATCTACAATTGCATATTATTTGTAACGCACAGGCGCGTCAGTGGCAACGAATGTGTTAAGAATATTCAATTTAGTTAAATCGAAATCGAAACAGGCGTATGCATGGAAAATTGCCAGGTACCAGAATGAAACATTTACTCCAAAATAGCTTTTGTTTCCAGTAGATAATAATACAGACGAATGTACAAGCAAATCCTTCCAAAAAAAAAAATGAAAATTCCGCATATAGTGTATGTCCGCTATGAATGTCTTACTGTTTCAAATTTAAAAGAATACCCTCTTAAAGTTCTTCGCCCCACTTTTAAGCAAGGACAGAACAAAAAAGCACGTAGGACTCCATTCACCACGCCCTAAAAAACACATCCTTCATTTATTTTAAACATTAAATTTGCATTAAGTTCTCTTCGCCTCCATAATTCCTACTTTGAGCAGATGAAACCTCGACACAATTGGAGATGAACGAACCGCATTTTTGACGTCTAGACTTCTAAGTTAAACTTTCAGGAAGTTCATTTTTTTCCTATTTACTGCGGTATTCAGAAAGTAACTTCGATGCCTCCGTCGTCGGTGTGACCAAAATGGAGAAACGCCAACTATTACGAAGAAGTTCCGCATCTGAAAGAAACTTGGCATTGAAACAATGGTATGAAAATCTCCGAACGAATCGTTTACCCGCAACACATTTCATTCACTTAAAAGTTTCATATAGTAAATACAAAATTTTATATTTGGATTAATTAAAATCTCATACTGATCTCTATGAATCTATACCAATATTAATAATATCTACTAATAATTTTATGGAGGATGTGAGAGTGTGTAAATGCTCTACAAGGAAGCCATATATCACCGGTAGTGGTATCTTAATAAGCCAGTAACAGCCATAAACATTGGTGATCCCTTTTGTCTAGCGGATATGTTACAAATCATAAGGCTCACTGATGAAATCAGCAATTTTAAGCCCGGTTTGTGCAGTAGCTTCTGAGAGCCTCTGAGCACCCGTGGATAGAAGTCTGATAACAAGCTCACAGGAAGAAGAAACTCACACATAAACTTGCGCAACATCTTTTTGTATGGTGGGGAACACTTTCTCACATTCACAGATGGAACTCAGAGTAAAGAATAACCATGCCCGAACCGGGACTCGAACCCAGGACACCCAGATCACGTGGAAGACGCGCTACCTCCAGGCCAAGGTGCCAGCAATTTCTTGTGTTAAAATCCTCATTCATAGCAACAAATGATTTTTCAATAATAATAATTCATTGAAAATGAACGATGATTTCTTGTATTCAAGATCAAATGCTAAGCAAAAATTGTAAATTGAAAGCACAATACAATATAGCTATTCGTAATCAGATTCACGAATTCACTAAATAAAAATAAGTACGGAAATTTGATTCTTAATGGATAAATTAACATCTAAAAGACGTATGTTATTAAATAAATTAAATTAAATAAAAGAAAAGATACATAGATAGCAGTGGCATAAAATTGTGGTTTAATAAAGAAAACATTGATTTTTCATGCTTACTGTAACAACATTTTGTCTACAATTACAAAAGTTTTAAAAATAAAATATCCGCAAGCATGAGATTTTTAAAAAACTACGATTGCCAAATTGAAATAAAGTTCGCTATTTTATGCAATCCGTCAAGAAGTTAACACGTTGATAAAAATTCGCTTTTACGACAAAATCAACAAATTGCAAGATTACATTACAACATGCTTATCAAAAATCCAAAATAATGTTCGCCTTATCAGATACAAACGAATAAAAAAAGTTCGATAAGCTTTGCGAAAATTATCGCTTTAGATAAAATCGGTGGGCTCGACTGTAAAATAAGTACACAAATAAGCATTCGCTGTCTCTTAAATCCCGATGTACTGCATTACTTTTGCAAGCGATAACGATCTTGAGATAAGATGTTTTGAATGTCGGCAAATGATTACGAGAGAGCATCAATAAAATTTCCGATTACTGCAATAAGCAATGTCAGAGAAGGGCAACCGATTAATCAGGATAAGAATGAAATGTGATGATCCAAAACCAGCTTAATGAAACTGGAACAATGAAATATCAGAACTGCATTGAGCAATTGAATATGCCGAAACTCTGAATTGATTCTGATAGAGGAATAAAAATAGGCACTTGAAAGTAACTGCTGTGTTGATTTGACATGCTAAAATAGTTTTTTAAAAGTTTCATTGCTTTATTTAGAATTATTAATAAAAACGATATTTTATGAATAAAATTTAAAAAATAATTAAATTCAAAACTATATGTAGAGGATAAAGGCTCCAATGAAAAATAACATATTTATGAAGAAAATAACCCATTCCATCAAATAATAAAGTAAAATCATTATTGGAATGAAGAAAATTAATTACAAGAAACTGATTTTGCATGAAATATATATGAGGTGGGGAGAGGAAACCTTAAAATTGTGGCAGTGGAAAAAAAAAAAAAAAAAACCAATTGGAGAAGATTCAAACTATTTGTTCATTTAACACTTTAATTCAATCAAAATATATTATTAATTCATTGGGGGGGGGGGGAGAAATTACAGTAAAAATTAAATTAAATTCATAATTACATAATTAGCAAAAGTAATAATTATAGAGATAAAACTCCTTTCAAAAAATGTTTGAAATGATACTAATTACTTCAGTAAATTTTATCTTTTTGATTTTTTAAGAATTTATATAGTAATAATCAAACTAAAACAACTACTTTGACAGTTTATGTTGGAAGGCAAACTTTTTTATTATAAATAATTAGATTTCCTAGTATGAAAGCTGAGATCTTACAATTCACCATTGCTATTACTATCTACAGTGAGTTTTTAGAAAGTAGCTAACTATGCCCTTCAGCTTAAACTAATAATTCCTTTAGAATCTGCTTAAAATAAATCTGTTTGGATTGAAAGATACATATCCATAATTTTTTTTATAATACTGGCCATTTAAAGAAATAAATATGTGAAAAATAGAAATAAATTTTTCATGGTTATTCTTTGTAAAATTTTATTATGAAATATAAATTTGATATTATGAAATAATACCAAACGCATAGAAGATAAAAGGAAATATATGAAGGTTCTGCATTTTCAAAATCACGGAATTAAGTTTTAGAGATATGTAGACTTTTATGACTTAAATATACATAAGAAGCAAAGTCAGTAATTAGTCACCAAAAAAAATTTCACCCAAATAAAACACCTTATTTATATATATAAAAAAAGTTCTTACTATTTTTTTTCTTTATAATACACCATATTTTATAACTATTTAAAATTTATTTAGAATTTTAAACAAGAAAAATATAATATTTACTGTTTATTTTCCACCTCTCACTTTCTCTATCTTATTTTGTAAAAATATTTTCTATAAATCTTATTTTGTACCATAAAAAGAGTATACATGTTTAAACTAAGATCAAATTGATTTTTTTTAAAAAATAATAGTTTAAATTAGGAATTTATTTCAAACTAGAATACATTTAAATTTATTACAACAATTAATATATCAACAACAAGATCTCTATTTAATTAGTTTAGAATAAAGAGTAAGCATTTTACCAAACAACAACAGGAATAAAAATTTCTACTATATGATTAAAATTGTATCCCTCTTACAGAAGAAACAGATTTTAATGCCCTATTCTTAAATTGTACTTCCAAAATGATCAATGCATATTTATTACTATATTTTAATAATTCATTTCATAAGAACTATGATCATCACACAATAAAGTTTCACAAAATTAGCTTTAAAATTTCATTTTTTTCCAAACTGAAAAATTCTGATGGACAGTAATTTATGTTAAGTTTAATTCTTGTAAATACTAAATCAAAGAAATGTTGGAAGAAAATATGGCATTTCAGAACAATATAAAAATAATAAAGCAATCAATTGAGATCATTTTTTACAAAAAAGTAAATCAACATGTGTGTTTAAACTATTAGAAACATTTAACTTTTAAAAAGATAAAGGAAGGCTTTTAATAACTTTTGATTTCATCTATAAATTGTTTTGGTGATATTTAAATAAGAAAATTTTTAAGTTTTTTTTTTCACACAATTTGTTTTAACTTTTTGTTAGATTTTAATAAACTTTAAAATAAACTTTAATTTTTTAATTTCTTTATATAATTTAAATTAAATTATATAAAGAAATTAAAAAATTAAAGTTTATTAATATTTCTTCAAAAAAAAAATCTTTACAAAATCCAAAACTTTGAGAATTCATAAAATATGCAACTGCTAACAAGAAGAAAACAAATGAATAAAATTATCTATATAGTAATACACATAAATAGGTTTGCTTTCTGAAATGTTCTCAGATTCTGGTAAGAATAAGATTAATTTTATAAAGACAGGGAAGTGCAATTTAAAATCATATTCTGTCAGAATAGAATCTAAAAAAAGATTCAAAGGAATTGGAGGGAAGATTTGGTATTTCCAATTTATATTTCTTTAAAAGAAAGAAATTTAAAAACAGAAAAATTCTTTTTTCTGAACATTCAAATACTTTAAAGCAAGACCAAAATGTTTAAACCATTTTAAAGATTAAATGTTCTTTAATAATTTAATAAGTTATTTGCAAGTCTTGGATTCATGATAATGTAAAGAATCAATGTGATAATCAGGAAAGAAAAATTATCAAATTATATTACTTAAACATCCTGTCTATTGAAAATAAATATATTAAAAATCTAATCACAATATATATTTTAATTATTATAAGAGTGCACAAAATTATCAATAAGCACACATGAACAAAGGTTGAATTATTTCTTATTGCTTAAAATAGTATCACTTTAAACACATTTATTATGACAGCTGAAATCAGAGAGCATACAAATTCTGTAATAAAAATAACAATAAAATTTTGATCTGGATTATTATTTTAAAAATGTATAAATATAGATATACAAATTAAAAACTGACTATGTAGACACAACTAAAAATAATTAAATCTGCAGTAATTTTTATCAACAATGACTGAGCAAGGAATTGTAATATTAATTTTATAGCCCATCATTATTATTTTATTTAATCACACAACTGCAAAAGTTTAGATTATTATATTATTGATAATTAATCTGAAAAATAATTATCTAATCTTCAGAGAAAATTTATATAAAAACTTGCTTTCTTTTAACATGTACAATCATATATATTTTTAAAAAAATACTATTTAAAAAAATATTTGCCTTATATTATATTTAAACAAGCATTTAAAATTTTATTTATAATCCAAATAAAAATAAATTACTTACGGAAAGTCAGCTTTCGCTACCATTTTGCAGTTTTAGGAATGAATCAGAAGTATGAAAAATACAAAGATTGTCTTGTTTACACAGTATAAGGTGCTTTTCTCTGATTATCACAGACTCCAGTAAAACCACGCGGATAGTAAATTAACTTTTTGACAGCGATGTGAAAATCGAGGCAGCAGAACTGCGGAACAGTAAACAGCCGCTTGCAGCCGTAACCGAATTTAGAAACGAAATGAACGACTGATGGATAAAACTAAAGCTAAATACCAAAAGTGTTTAATTGTAAGCAGACAATATTTTTGACAGTTCAGTTCACTTTTCTTCAGTATCTATCAAGAGTTTTTGTTATTTATAATCAATATCAAACAAACTGACACTAAAAACATAAACGTCAGCAATTTTACTACAAATGTGACTTGAATTTATCTCATTATTCCTCGTATACAATTTCACTATTCACTATGTGAAGAGGGTGACCAACAATCCTTCATTTGAAGACTCCTCAGCTCTAGTGTGATATGATATCGATCGTAGAAATCTGAATTTCTTGTACACATAAGAAAAACATATTATTTTAACGATAATAGTTCATAACAACCAGAAGAAATATTTTTAAAACTTGAAATTCACATTTTAACTCCCATAGAGCACCCGATCTTCCGAAATTACTTGAAATCTTCGATTTCTATGCCTTAGTAATTATTCTCAGAATATAATCTTGAAAACAGACACACACACGAAAAGAAAAAGAAAAAATAATTTCGAACTATTTTTGCTAAATAAAAAAGAAGATTTTATCGGGATTTGAGAACTTGATATTGTTTTGGTTTGTGGTTTTTGAAACCACAAAATGCACGAGCAGAAAATAAGCGATTCATCTATTTTGGGGCATTAATTTATCGCCTTTATAATTATTAATGATAAAGAGGGTTGTCACATTTGGCGAAATATCTCGAAAATTGCAGAACTTGGCATGAACGTTTTCCATTCTGTCCAATAAAGGTCAGGGTGGTAAGAAGTTATTGTCCGAGGACGTACAAAGTGGAAAGGAAAGGGAAGAGCGAGGATATATATATATATATATATATATATATATATATACATAAAAGAAAAAAAAATCTGGCCTTAAAATAAAATTTTAAACCTGTAATAATTTTGGGATTAGGGGGACGGGCACATCTTTTCTAAATATTAATGGGAGTGGAATCTGATAGTCATGTGATTGTTTAAAACTTGTCTCCTGAGGAACCAAATTTTTTGGGATGTTTATTCTTGTGCTTTATATATTATCATGCTGTATGCAAAATGAAAAGGAAGCTGTTTTTATTTGAATTTGAAGGACATTGCTGTCAGACAGAGTGAAAGATAATAATCGTATAAAACATACTCATCGTTTATATATCCGACGTAGCTTGACTCCTTAATGTTATATTGTAATTTGTTTGGAAATGAGCAAGCTCTTTTCCTTTATTGCAGCTAAATTTCATAGTCACACTTTAGTGCAATCTGATTAAAAAAAAAATTTTTTTTGATAATTGCAACTGTGTAGCTCATAGGTTCCCAACCTTTTTTGAACTGGTGTCCCTTTTTCTAAAGAATGCTTATATACCGCCCCTCTCCCACTCCAGAGAAATAAGAGAGTACATAATTCACGTTAAAAACAAGAATTAAAAAATTACTGATGGACAGAATATTGCTGGAATCGAAACGCTATTGAATTTCTTCTTTATTTAAAAACGTTTTAGCTTACCTGGTATAAGAGCATACAGGGGCTTTGATGATGGAAGTAATCCATAATAAACTATTGCTTTTTAAGTAAATAAAGTGACACCTCGTGGCCCGAAAATCCCCCGAAAATGAAGGCAGAAGAGACATACCAATTTTAACAGCAAAAGACAAAAACAAAGCAAAACATTAAAAACATCAACAAATGAAACAAATATATATATAAAAAGTAAAACTACATAAGAAAAATCACAATTAATGACAAAATTAAGAAAACAATCAGTTCAACAGACCTGGCCGCGTACCAGCCGTACTTCCTTTCCATTTCCAATAATAATACTACAGTGTAACCAAACATAAATGGGATTTATTAGCGCCATCTATTTCACTAAAATTTCATTATTTTTTTATTAAAATATTGATATTACAGTAGTTTTTGGGAAAATCATTATTGTATAAATTTTTAATAAAACTATTTGTTGCTTTTATAAAAGAAATTTTGTTATTACAAATTGTTTTAATTTTATTAAATTGTGAGAAAATTAAATTTTTGAAAATTTTCGAGTTAAGATTAGAGTGATAATTACAGAGTTTAATTATATTAAATTTGAATTCGTCTCTTTTATCATAAATACCTACTATTGTTTTTTCATTAGCAATTTCGATCCTTAAATCCAGATAAGTAGCTTCATGATTATCATTATTTGTTTCTTTTAAAGTTAATTCTTTAGGATAGGAGTTAGTAACAATATTGGTATTATCTAAGTTAATCAAAATTAAATCATCAATAAATCTCCATCCGTTTATTAAGTAATTATTAATTATTTTTTTCTCGTAATAATGTAGGAAAATGTTGGCTAAAGCACTTGAAAAAGCGGTACCCATTGGAATACCCTTAACTTGTTTATAAAAATCAATACCATTGAATACATAATTTTCGATAATATTAAAATTGCATAAAACCAGCCAGTTATGTTTATTAATTACATTTTCATTTAAATATTCATCATATATATGAGTACAGACATTTATTAATTTCTCATGGGGCAGGTTGGTATATAAATTTTCAAAGTCAAAAGTATTAATTTTATAAATTTTGTTATCTTTTAAGAAATCTAAAATCTTTTTGTTATTATTAATGACAAAACAATCTTCTTCTTCAATTTTACTTAGTATAATTTTTAGGTATTTGAAAAATTGCTTCCCCATGTAGTAATTATAACTGCCTGTACTACAGGTAACGAATCTAAATTTTATTGGTTTTTTGTGAAATTTAACAGTGGGGAACAAATAAGGATACTTTAAAGAGCATGTTTTAATTTTAATTTTTTTAGCGAAAGCTAACAATCTTTTGTCTAGTTCCTTTTTACTTGAATTAACCAAATTATAAGTAGAATTGGAATTATACTCACTAATTAAAAGCTCTTTATAATAGTGCTTACATATTATACAAAAATTGTTTGACGATTTATCTATAACTGTTATAATAAATTTCTCTTTTAAATTTTTTATTTCTTTTTTAATTGATTTGTTAGCATAAAATCCCCGTTCTTTTATTCTAACTTTACCCGTATTATACTTAGTTTTAATTTCTCCTAAGATCCTAATTTTCCATTCATTAAAACCCTCTGGGGGCCAATTATATTTTCGAGATATTTTAGATATAAAAATGTCTAAATCGCGCCCAATAGAAATCAACACTTTTTTATTGTTTAATCTTTCTCTAAGTCTAAATTTTGTTCCCTTTCCCATTAGATCCCTTAATGAGCTAGAGTCTATAATTTTTAAATCACCTGTTATTACATGCCCTTTCTCCGTATCTACATAGTCCTTATAGATTTCTTTATCACAATAACAGTCTATTTTGCTTATTTTATTTAAATTTTTGCTATAGAAATTGTAGTTACAAATATTTTTCTTTAAAGTTGCTGCATAGCTGAATGCAATTGAAACTATTGTATTCTTTAAAGGAAAGAAATCTTTGTTAATCTGCAAAATTTGGGGTAATTTTAGTTTTTCATAGTCAATGTCTAAAAATTTGATAACACAGAATTCTTTGCTTAAATTATTAACATTATTTATTAATAAATCGGTTTTTTCAATATTAAGCTTAAATTTAATAAGATCTAGAATAACACATTTAGTGTAAAAATTTTTGAATTTTAAATCAGCTAGTTTATTATTTATTAACCATTTAATTTTACTTTTTCTATGACCAAAGATAAACGGTGAGATTTTTTTTTTAACTCTGCAAAGTTTTTAAAAATGTCTTATGAGAAATGTTAATTTCAATTTTTTTAAATTATTTTCTGAAAAAGTGAATAATACTTAAAAATGTTTGCAAACTCAGAAAATTATATGAGAAATGCAAATCATATTTTTTAGGTAGTAAATGATTGCTTTTTTTGTTGTTGTCGATGAAAGATTTGTTTTTTGCAATCTTTAGAAATTGTTATTACGGAAAAATGTGAGCAGGAAATCATTCGAAACAGCACAAGCAATAAATTTAAAAAAATTCCACTTTAAATTTTAAAATTCGAGCTTCTAGATGCATTGACTTACTCCTACATTTACTGGTGTTCCAAATTTCATTGCTCTAAATCTGATAGATTTGCCTGTAATCGCCGATACAAATACAGACTTACAAACACTTCATTTTATAAATGCAAATAGTAATTTTTAAAGAAAGTTTAAGAATATTTTTCGTGTGCTTACATGCACACGAAAAATATTCTTAAACTTTCTTTGCGATTTCATTATCTCATCGAATCCTTTTCATTTCCTGGTGCTTTTGTTGTCATTGTTTTGACAGCCATATTTTTTATCATAGAAATTATTCCTTTTTGCACAAATAAAAATAGTTGTATTTTTAAAAAACTTTTTACTTTTTTTAAACAAAGCACATACTTTTTCTTCTTTTTGTATACACAGACTCTCTTAACAGATTCATTCTTCTGATTTCATTGTGTCCTTAAAAACATAATGATCGATCCTTAATTCTTTAATAACATTTTGGAGGTATTATAATTTCGCTTTCTTGTCCTTCATATAATAAACTGAAGAAATAATAAACATTAATCTCTAATCCTAAGCTTCGAACAATTGAAATAAATTACGTAGTTTTATATTTGATTAAACAAGGAAAGCTGTTTGAATTTCATTACAATAATGAAAATTAATGTTAAAGACTATGCAAAAATTAAAGTAAGAATTCGGAAATATTAAAATACCGGGTAACTAAAAGGATAAAATTAAATTGGAATAACTAAATTTCCAGTTTTGAGAACAATAACTTTTATATAATATTTCTGACAGCTGTCATGGAAAAGCATTTAAATCTTTATTAAATATTAAACAGCTTTAATTTCAGTTTTTAAAAAAACGCTCCGAATTGTATATTTCCAACTTGCAAAACATATTGCTAGTATGAACACACACAAATCTTTATTATCGGTAGCAAGTTTAATCGGTAGCCAACAAAGATTCTGCGGGTATCCATTCCAATTAGGCACTGAATTTCTATAAATTATAGAGTCCAGCTGTCATCCAGTTTGGAATGAGAATTATGACTTGGAATTTAGTTTTATTAATTAGACCGAGCCTGAAAATGACGCATTCTCAAACAACTCTAACGAAACTTCAAAAACAACAACAGCAATAAAAAATAATATTTAAAAAAAACTTTAATTTTGTAAAAAAAAAAAATATTTTTAAATAATTATTGAATAAATGGAATATAAATTAACCATCTGGAATTCGTATCCAGATATTTTGAACAATAAAATTTCTTGAAAGTCTTAATTAAGATTTGTGGACAGTGTTGCAGCCTTTTTTCAGCGAAATTTAATACAAACAAGTATTTAAAATTTAAAAATAAAATATTTTTTTGTAAAAAATATATGTTGTAGTATCATAGATTAATAGAAGGTCATTACAATATCTTTATCTGATTGTAAAACTTACATAAGTACAAACTGACACAATAAACGTTAAAAATAGTAAATGCAAAATTTTTATCATACTTCAATCACCAAATGAATGATGAAATAATGCATAAGCTAAGAAAGGAAACAAAGATAATTTATCAACAAATTGACGTTTATAAATCAAAATGCGTAATACATTTTATGATTTATTGAAATCGAATAGACTATTTATGTTGAAAAAGGGGTTGTTGTTATGCAAAGAAAAAAAAAAAAAAAAAAAAAAGTATTTTTTTTATTTGTAAAATTTTTAAAAATAAATAAATACACACAAGTAATTTATTGTCAAATTTATAATTTTCAAAACGATATTCCCACAAGTTAACTCACAGACGATCTATTTTATTTTATCTAACTGTAATTTAGTTATTCCAAATATTTGTGACAAAATATTTTTTTGAAAAAAAAAAAAAAAATCTGCGTATGGAAATGAAAACTATTTCTTTTTCAATTTATTTATTTATTCTCAGAATTATTTCTTTTCAATGCAATTTAACCAAACTTTTCTTGCATGCCAAAATAAAGTTCGGAAATCCTTCATGCAATGTTTTATATAAAGTACGAAATAAATATACACATAATTAATTTACTATCAAATTTATAATATTTTTTTTCAAAATAATATTCTAATAAAATAACTCGCAGACGACTTAATTTCTTTCATTTAACGATAATTTAGCTGTTTCAAATATTTATGTTAAAATATTAATTCAAAAAACTGCCTCAGAGAATGCAGACGATTTATTTTCTTCCATTCAACTGTAATTTAGCTTTTCAAACATTTATATTGAAATACTTTTCTTTTTCGGATTACTTATTTATAATTAAAATTATTTCTTTTCAATACAACTTAACAAAACTTTTCTTGCGCTTGTCAAAATAAAGATTGGGAATCATTCAGCAATATTTAGAGTTATATTTTCGAATCAAGAACATATCAGAACTAGTTGTGTGTTATGGTATTTTTAACAAATGGGCTGTTTTAGTAATGATTTATTCTATTTTCCCTGAAAATAATGCAGAAACTTCTAAGGAATTTGGTCTGTAAAATTTGTCACAAATTTCAAGCACGTTTATTTATCGGATGATGAGACGATCAAAAATTACTGGTTCATATCACTCAAGACATGGCCCTAAAAGAAATTGATATCACACTGAAGACGAGAGGAACTGACATTATTGAATATTTTTCTGCCAACATTCAAAAAGTAAGTTAAAACTTTATTTGCAAGCATACGTCTTTATTTTTTTACATATACATTATCGCATTTTTATCAAAAATTTTCCATTATCAATTTGTATTTTTACCAAAGAAATAGCGTTTTAAGTTATCCGAATAATAGGATAAGCCATTTTTTTTTCCTTTAACATTATTCATTTGGTTTTAAAGATAAAGTTATGCAGTTTTGCTAATGATGTTATGAAATAGAAATTTAAAAAAAAAAAAAAACCTTTCTAATTGAAGGAATTTGCTTTGGGGTATCGCATAAAAATACTAAATCAGTAACTTTTTTTGAAAATTAAAAGGGAAATACTTTTTATTAACGTGGTTTTTATTTTGGGCCTTATTTTGAACTAATTAGAAATTTACATTGCCTACTTATTTTTACTGAGTAAAGAATATTCTAGATCGAGTGTGATCATTGTTCCAAATTATGTGGTCTGCCCCAAAGTAGCTTTATTATTTCTCCAAAATTAGAGGTTAATAAAACTAAATAATAATTAACCCATTTTATCATATATTTTCAGTAAAATGAAGAAAATTTCTGAAATGAACAATTTTATTTGGAGCATGGTGATGATGTGTATGGATAATAAAGTTCTTCCTTTTAGTTCTACTTTTGAAACTCGTTTAATGTACGCAGACCTTCTTCCTTTCCATCTCATGAAACTGTTTTGATCTATTTTTCTTTTCAATTGCAATGAAATTGTAAAACGTGTGTTTAATTTTTTCCCCGTTTACTCGATCCTATAATCTAAAAGTTCTCAATACATCCATAATCCTGTCCTATTTTATCGTATTATACTGTTGAAACGTTCCCTTTCAAATAATTATTCAATGTTTATTGAGAAACTTTAATGGCTGTGTAATGAGAAATCAAAACAACTAATGAAAAAATATTTTTGTTTTTTTCTGATATTTTGGCTTCAGTATTGGCTCCCCCTACACCTGATATTTCTACTTTTGATTTCTTTTTCTTTTCTTTCCTTTTTGAGATTATACAAAAGAAATAGTTTTCTTTTTAGGATTATATAAAAGAAATAGTTTTCTTCTTGAGATTATATAAAAGAAATAGTTTTCTTTTTGAGATTATATAAAGGAAATAGTTTTCTTTTTGAGATTATGTAAAAGAAATCGTTTTTTTTTTTTTTTTTTTTTTTTTTTTTTGAGAATATATAAAAGAAAGTTTTCTTTTTGAGATTATAGGAAAGAATGAAAAACTATTTCTTTTTATTTAATCTTTTTGAGATTATATAAAAGAAATAGTTTTCTTTTTTTCTCGAATCATTTCGTAATATTGAAACAACTAAAAAGAGAATAACAGATATTATGTATAGAATTCTGGATCAAATGTTTGATGAGAATTGAATGACCGCCTTTATATCTTTCGAAATGAAAAATGGCATCGTTCGAAATGCACTAAGGCAATTATAAATAATTAAAATCTTTGGTTATAAATCTCATAACTGAACTTACAATTTATAAACGTAAACCTATGCCTAAACATACGAATTTTTGTACATATTTTTATAACCATTTGGTTAACTTTCAGGCCACTTAGATTTATAAAGGTATTTAGTTAAGTTTCCATTACTCTATTTCCATTTCCAAATTTTCAAAAGTAATTTTTTAATGTTAATTTTATTTTAATTTTCATTCATGCAACTCACCCCTTAGCCGCCCCGAAGAAAAATTTATCACAACAAACTGAAAAAAAGCATTTGATTTGAGATAATATTCAAGAAAATTAACTTCATTGCTCACATATAAAAAAAGGTTAAATCTAAAAGTAATATTTTGCTCGAAAATCTAAAAATAACTTTATTTAAAGAACAGCAAAATCGTTAACAGTTTTTAAATATTCACATATAACGATTAAAATGTTGGTGATGTAAATAAAAAAGAAATGGCTCTCTAATTTGCATTCGACTTTCAAAACATGTTATAAAAGCATAATAAGAATAATGTGATAAATAAATATCATGTAAAAAATGATATTTGGTTTTATAATCAATATGCCCAGTTAATAACTTTTTTAAAGCAGCTGAATTCCCGAAATAAATAACCTAGAAATTATTTTTGAAAAAAAATCGCAAAACTTTGGCCCGATCGGTAATTTAAGGAGCCCCTTCCCATACAAAATAGTCAACTTTGTCTTTTTGACAAAGCTCTCTTAAATTTGTAAATATTTTTTTTAATTGAACACATTTTCTTTTTCATACAGATTGAGATGAGAAATAACAAAAGATACTGAGCTAACCAAACTGATTTGTTTCATTTTATTAATATTTGATCAATTAGGGGCAATAAAATATTAAATCAAAGTTAATATTTTCATAAAGCAATGAATAAAAAAATTTCAAAATGGATTAATTTTTATAATCAAATTGTTTTTAAAGTCAAAAAAAAAAAAAAAAAATATTATTTGTTGAAGTTTAATAAAGTATTCATGTTTTGCAATAGATGGCAGCATGAATTATATTTTATTTCCTGTTGCTTCAGTGAAAAGTTCCCCAATAGATGGCAATACTATACTGTTTGATGTTCTCATTTCTTCTTTCACTTTTACAGCTTTCATTGAAACATTTATAATTCATTTTTACTTATTGCCTACTAATGAAATATTTTATTCAAACGTGAAAGAGAATCTTATTTTTGGGGAATTAATAATTTAAAAAAAATAAATAAAAAATTTTAAAAGCAGAGCTTTCCTATGTTATCCACTAGATGGCAGAACCATACCATAGATAAATTTTTTTTTTCCAAACATTTTGCGTGGATTTTTCGCTTCTTTAACTAATCGGGAACAAATTTTAGAAATTTTCTCTTTCACAACCATCTTTTTATTTTAATTTTATTTATTTATTTAATTAATTTTGTATATAAAGAATTGGATAATAAATCAGGAAATGAATTGAAACAAAATTAATGACAAAGAAAATTCAATAAAATTAGTTACTGATAAAAATTCAATGAAATCATTGAAGAAAACATAATTAGCCAAATTAAATAAAGGATGTTACTACCATTCTCTTTAACTGTCAAGGATACTCTCCACAATCCTTTGTTTACAGAAACAACCCACAACTTAAGAAGTAATAGATTATCAGAGGTTTTTTATCTTAAAAAAATTAAACTTACTTATTCATCCCGTTTTTAGTTGTTAAGATATTGATATTTCTATATTTCTTATAAATAATTTAGAATTCTAGATTTAAAAAAATGGTTTACAAACGCCAGCAGCTCTATTTCTTCATGAGGTTTAAGATAGCGTTGAAATTCCCCTTGATGACATTAAAAATACGTAATATGCAGAATTTTATTCAATTAAAAACATTTGAAAAATTATATTGTTTTGGGGGAATTTACCCAATATTTTTCATAAAAAAGGGGATTAAGAATTTAAAAAGAACACATGAGTCATTTTGAAAGAATTTAAGTTTGAAAAATTCAATTATTAGTAGCCGAACATACAACTTTATATATATTGTTCTAAATTGCTCGAAGAAGATTTATAAATCTTAAAAACATACCTAATCTAAGAAGATTTGGAGCACTAACAGTTTTTACAGTTAATTAATAACTGAACTTATTTTATAGCTTTTAAGTTTTTCAGGCAACCTGTATTCTGATGTCATTTTTGAGTCAGTGAAATACACTAATGATCAAACTTAAACAGAAATGGGATGAAAAGGAAAATTATGAAATCTGTAATGGGATGGAATTTAGAAGTTAGAAAATAGTATTATTTGTCAGGTGGATGGATCAATAAGATCTTCATACCTAAATCTAACTGAAGATGTATGGGACACTCTTGAAAGAGAAACAGCTATATAGTTATCTATTATTCCTTTTTCAGAATCAATTAAAAACTGTAAACTGCATCATAGGACGAGTTTATTCAATTGACATAGGGATTCATCAAATAAATTTATAGTGTTGAGCTGTGAGACAAAACAACAGCAGCTGAAAGATCTCAGATCTGCGATTTTGAACATGGTCAGATAATACATAATTTCTTATAATAAAGTCACTATATTGATAAAATTTAAACATGCATCATAATTTAAACACACCAACATAAAGGCATTTATCACTAAACAATAATTATTTAGATATTCGCATGCAATATTTTCATATGTTTATTTATATATATTATATAAATAAATATATGAAATGGCTTATATTCTTTCTCTCTCTAATTAAAAGATTTAATTACTAGTATTTACTTCCAATTAAATACTCTAATATATTCCCTGATGAAGACATTATCTGATTCCCCTCCCCTCCTAATAAAAACAATGGACCTTGTGCAAAGGCAAGACCAACACAAAGGCTCAGATTTTTATTTTTAGAGTCCCGCACATGGGTGTTTTACACTTCACAATATAGGAAAGAAAATAAAGTATATGTTTTCGAAGCCTTCTTTTCGACTGACGGGTAGAACTTATTGGCATAGAACTGCAATTTTAGTAACAAAATGACAAAACAAATTTGATTTATTTACATCGTTGCATTTCAGCTTTCGATTTTGAGTTTCGTATTTATCTAAATGTACCGATGATCATCTTTTGAAGGATTTGGTTCTAAATGTGATATGGGTATACATATCAAATTTTATCTAACTTTGTCTTTACATTTCGCAATTATCTTGTTAATTTGCATAGACAAACTCCTTGTCAATGGATTTCGTTTAAAATTTACCAATGTTCTTCAAATTTTGGATAAAGTTTACATGCGAAATTTCTTTTTTCAAACTCACAGTGCTTTTGAGATATCGTATTTGCAGATGAATAGTTGTAATCCAAAATGTGCCTTTTTTGAGAAGATTATTCAAAACCTCGAAATCATTTTTTATGACTACATTTAATATGTAATATAAACTACAGTACACTCTTGCTATTTTTATTATTACCTGTGCTGAGTACCTATTAGAGCTTTGGTACAAACAAAAAAAAACTAGAAAAAACTAAAAAAGCTCTTCTTAGACTCTATGCTTTCATTAATGCAATAAATAAAATAAAAAATTGATGTTTATTATGTAAAGGCATTGATATAAATTCATTTTTGTTGTAGTTGAAGTAATCGATAAAAATGATATCAATATCAGTATTTGAGAGAAATTCATAGTGAGAACTGCTTGGAATAGGAAGAAATGCATAATTTTTTACATAATTTTAAATGTGAATGAATCATGGTTCGTTCGTCAGTTAGAAAAATCTGCCGTTTATTATGAAAATGGAGCAAGCCCAATTTGTGTTATTGCGAGATATTTAAAGGTTTGTATTTGAAGGAATTTAAAAAAGTTATTAAGTATTAATAGATATATTTTTTGTATTTTATGGCTTCAGATAATGTAAGTTTATTATTCAATAGCGTTTACAGTGCTGAATAAAAAAAATAGTTTTATTACAACTAAATAGACTTGCTTCATTTTCAAAATTAATGAATTATTGTAAATGCACTTTTAATGGAGAAATGTTTCGCCTTTTTTAATAATGAAAGCTAAATATTATTCAAATTTATATTAATATTTAATAATTTGATAAAAAGTGAAACAAAATAAAAAATATTTTTGTAGAAAATATAACACAACAACAAAAAAAACCCAATTCAGTTTTATTAAGAATTTTATTTAAATCATACATTTTCAGTTTATCTCCAGGTGCAATTAAATTGAATTTTATTTAAGATTAAACATTTTAAAATGTCCATGATGAACGGGAGGTATATATGGTAATAAATCCATCTTGTATTTTTGAGATGTAATAAATATCCTTTTTTCATACATAAAAGATAATTTTATATTTCTGAAATTACTTGGTCTTCCTCGTTGTGTTGACAAATATATAATTTTAAATTCACAATTTCGTTCTATCAAAGTTTTGTAGAACATTTTTTATGGTGCACCCGTTATAAATCTGATCCAGCATATAGTTAACCAATTCACGGTTTCTCCGTCGGTATTTTTCTTTCTCTTTAAATCCGCTTTCTCCAAAGTCTGGGGTGAAAATAAATTTCTGCGTTTCATTTAATTTTTATTGTGTGTTTGATAATTTCGTATTACTTTATAGTAATCCTGGGAAATATGCAAGTAGCTAGTTTCCAAAATAGTGTCTGAATAGTTCCACTCCAAATCACGATCGTTTAGTAGAAATGAATGCCCTGACAATAAAAATTTATGACTAATGATATTTATTTCATTGTTATTGGACTAAATAATCAGCGTTGGAAGAGAACATATTATTATCGAAACACAAAATTAAAATATACTTTTTGTTTATGAAATACAGTACAATTACTGATTTTCAAAACCAAACATAAATAAATAGAAACAGATATAATGTCAAGCGGCCTAACTTGCTTCACTACACAGCAACCGGAACTAAATTCTGCCTTAATATATTCGGTCAAATCTAATTTCAATCTAAGATGAACTTTCATCACTTTCGAAATAAACAGATTTTCAACACTGTTAAGAGCTGAAACTTCCTTCCCCCAAATACTAGAATCTAATTTTTTTTCATTATAAATTTTTTACGCATAAAAAATCATAACAAGTTTTATCTGTAATTACCATTCCCCCCCCCCCTTTTTTTTTCAAAAATGGACTCGCCCCACTTTCAAAATAAATGGTTCAAATATTGTTGGCTTGACTAGATCATGAGATACAAAAGTTAAAAAAGAAAAAAAACCTGATATAAAATTGTAAACGACACAGATAAAGATTTTAAAGCCATGTATAGCTAGCGAAATAGCATTTTGCTGATTTCCAAGTCAGAATGTTTGAACGCCATATAGTATCTTAATTTCTGTAAAATTTACAACAAAATTTCTTCAAGTTCAGCTCTACTTCAAATCTTGTCACACACAAGAGGCGGGGGAGGAAAGACCTGGTTATTGAGGATGAGTAACTTTCGGTATGCTGGTTGGTTCTTGCCTCCATTGTGTTTACACAAAAAGGTGGTGATCTTGCTCCTTCAATCGATAGCAGGACTTCCTTAGGGAAGAGTCATACCGTGGCCGGTGATGATTCTTCATTATTCAATCACAGTTTCCGCCAATGTTACTTTTTCTTTTTTTCATGTGCCTTTCAGAGGGTGAGTCAACTTGTGATCTCCTTCAGAGCTACCTATATCACGTGAGCTGTGTATAGCTAGTGAGTCACAGCTTTGTTGATTTCCAAGTTAGAGTTACTAAACTTCATGTAGTATATCAACATATTTTAAAATGTACAACTAAATTCTTTTAGGTCCAATTCTTCTTTTAGAGTCGTAAGTTTGTATCCACAGAATAGCATGCGCCTCACGAATCTTAGCTTGTAAATACCAGAACTAGAATATTTTTACGTAACGCATCCATAGTTGCATAGGCAATCAAATTCTTTCGTGTCATTTAGCTCCGGGATGTCCAAGAGAAATATATTAACACCTGCTACCAGTAGCTACCAAAACATCACACTTCATATACACCCAATTGTCTCAACAACATTATTCCGTGAAACTACGCATGGCGAGCGCAAACCCTCTAACAACCAGTTTACCTGGAGGAGGGGGGTGAACCATCAATTATTATTATCGTTCGTTATTTCATTCCTCGTAAGGGAGATAAAAAAATGAAAGAAAGAAAGAAACAACAGCAGCAAAAATAGATATCCATCCCTGCCATCGAGTGGTGCAAGCTGAGTTCCGAAATTAATCGATCAAATTATAAGACGCGCACACAAAAACAAGAGCCAATTTGTATCGCAGCGAAACAAGTAAATTTATCGGCTTCGATAACCATCGGCCCTATCGGTATAACGATGACCGGCCTCTTCTTGGCTGCGTGTTATTATACAATTTGCGATCGAGCCGTTTTGGAATTAAGGCTGCACCACTTAAGGCTCAAGGTCGTCGTCGAGAAAGACATAAATCCTCTGCCTGACATCTCTGGGAGGGGCAGCCCGGATGGAATTCCTTACAACCGGACTGTAATTATGTGTCTTACAAATCAATTAAGACACTGGCTCGGAGCAGATCAGAATTCTGGAAGTCATTATTATGCGACCCTCCATTAAGCCGAGATTAGATAGAAGCCTATGTATATTTAATGAAGAAATTGATGTTTAAATACACGTAGGCGGTCTTTGGGATAGGCGCCGGCTTTTTGTTCCGATGGAACGTAGGCAGCTATGGAGAGAAAAGAATGTTATTTTATGAACAGTTAAGCCTCGGGAAGGTGGTACTTAACGAGATTATTCAGAGTTTTGGGCTTAAATGGACGGAAAGAATGGCAAAGGGATGTGGAATTCCCTTCCTATCATTCTTATTGTGTGGAATTTATCCTTTTGTTATGTCATTGACTTTGCTTGAGAAAAGAAACAGAGTTGCTATAACAGAATGATTTGGACACGAGACATTTAAAACCCAATTATGACGTCAAAAGATTCATTCGAAGGACAGGGGAAAAATGGTTTAAAAATCTCAGTGCTCACTTTACTTTTCCATTTAAAGGGAATGAAAGATAAAACAGAACTTTATATTTTTAATGAATTTACACTTTATAGATATTTCTATAGCCCAAACGCGCATTTTGGCATTAAGTCTGTTTGTCTATTTGCGAACACGATTACTTAAAAACACAGTGAAAATTGTCATGTGATTTTTACATCAAATATATAGATCATTCACTCATTTTGGTCGAATTCTAGGAATGGGAAATCTGTTATTTTGCTCATGTAAATTATAATATTAAGGTGGATCGATGTAATAATAAAAACTATTTAAAAATTCATACCACCGATCCAAAGAAAAGTTTCGAAGTGGTAAGAAAGGAAACGGGGAAAAGAATTAATAAAAGTGAGTTATACCTTCTGCTTCAACATGAGTTTATCAATAATTGAAGGGTTTGCTGTAAAAAGGAAATATCTCCAAATATTGAAGTGCGAAGAAAGCTTAAAAAATGTTTTAAAACACCAAATTCTAAATTGTGTGAAGATTTTCCTTTTGATCGCTCTTCTTAATTGTTCCTACTTATTATGACAGTATTTTTATTCTGAAATACATTTTCCATATGACGTGACACATGTTGGAATGTTGCAGCTACCTTTTTTTTTGCATCCAAATACAGTATGTCCTCCTCTATAAAAAATATTTCACAGTAAAAATGCAATTTATTGTAATATTATTTACTTAAATTAAACTAACAAAATATAAATAAAACATACATAATTCTTGACTTTAAAAACAAACAAATATATATATATATATATATATATATAAACCATACACCCCCCCTATATAAACCATACAACAGTAATATAAAAGATATAGAATGCTTCTGTATCTCTTGATACAGAAGTTTATCAAAATGTTTGCTTGAATGACATCAGAAATTTATTATGTAGTTCCTGATATACAAAACGAAACGCTCTTCTAATCGGAATTTAAATAATGGGATTCATCTGATACGCATGAAATTTTTAACATTTCTTTCATTATGAAGTATTCATTAATTGGATTGGATTGGATTTGTGGATTTTTTTGGTGGAAGAGCCAATTCTGGCCATACTGTGCCAACCTCATGGTATATATTCAAAAATACTTTTGTAAATAAAATTATGATTAAATATGAAATTATATTAACATATGTTTAATATATTAGTATGTATGTTACAATAAAAAAAGCAAGAAGTAAATGTTGCAAATATATTTCAATTCAAATATTTTAGATAAAATGATAAAATCCAACAGCTTTTAGGAATTTAAAAACATTTTGATGAGGATGTTCGCCTAACAGCATTCGTATATCTAAAGATGAGCAATTAAAATAGCTCTTACGATGAAAGGTAATGCCGGGGCATTCGATTAAAATGTGAGCAACAGTTAAAGTTACTGAGCAACTTGAGCAAATAGGATTTCTTTCGCCTAGTCAAAGATACCTATGAGTTAGGCGGGTGTGACCAATGCGGAGTCTAGTCAATTTGACGTCAAACTCACGCACTGGAAGACAAGTCACAATGAAATTTTGGGTTTTTTAAAATACAGTTTATTACTGACTCGATGATCCCATGACTCTTGCCACATTGAAAACAAGTGTCGCTCGAAAATATTTTTGCATCATTGCGTGATATATCTCGCCTGAAAAAAGAATTCACTCCTTTTGCAGCGGCATCTGTCATCTCACTTCCACCAATTTCGACATGATTCGGAACCCAGCAGAATATTAATTGGAAAGTTTTTTTCAAAAGAATAGATAAATTATTTTGTAATTCGGGAACTACAGAACGTATTTAGAAATTATTATTTTAATTTTTTTTTATAAAAAAACATGTTTCACATTTTAATTTATGAGATTTTTAATAAGAAATTTTTTCTACGGTTTATAATTTGGAAAAGAAGAGCCTTTAAAGGTTTTAAGCTACATTAAAATATAATTTATATAATTTTTTAACAATCTTTCTAACTTTCTTCTAAAAAATAAATGCAGGTACAAAATTCATTTTTTTTTTTACATATAAAACTGCTCAGAAATTAAGTACATTAAAAACCCAGAAAAAGAATTCAGCGTAATAAAATGAAAAACCGGAAAAAGCTAGAAACTCTAACGCTTTATATGCAAAATATCACTACCGTATCCGTTACGATCTGCTCTTGAGCAAACTGTCTATTGACTTGAAATTTCGCAGGTGAAAGAGGGTGATCACATTAAGCATATTCCATCTAAACCTTCCTGGACACGAGTAACAACTGTTCTTCTTGTGCAATTTCGTTCTAATCTGTTTTTTGTTTCTGCAAGCTCACCTTTTTCTTCTTTTTCCTTTAAGCAGCGTATTGTTATTTCTTCTTTACCCTTACTTAATGTGCTTCAATGACAAGATGATCAGAAACTAGTCAA
The DNA here is from genome assembly GCA_026543055.1 of Argiope trifasciata. Taxonomy (NCBI): domain Eukaryota; kingdom Metazoa; phylum Arthropoda; class Arachnida; order Araneae; family Araneidae; genus Argiope; species Argiope trifasciata. The sequence goes on from JAPMOQ010059918.1 coordinate 530,184, forward strand.
TAAATGTTAATATTGTTTCTGTATTCCGTTACGATCGTTTATTGTGTTAAATGTAATGTTTTTCCAGAAAAGGCGCTTTCTGGTGGACATTTTGGTATTATTTTCTTTGTCGAAATTCCTTAATCTCGCATCTTATGCCTATTCTGTAATACAAATTTCGTTGTAATCCATTCACCCATTTGCATTGTAAGATGCTGCTTATAGGGGAAAATTATAACTACCCTGTTTATGAAAATAAAAACAAGCAATGGGATTTTTAAAGCTTTGATTAAGTCTACATAACAATTAATTGGCCAAGTTCGAGGCAACCCGACAATTTGATGGTACGCTAACATTACATTTGGTTTCTAGAGCTTAAACGAAACTTTAAGAAGAGTTCATAACTTTGCCACATGAAAAGCCATCAAGACCCGGCGTGGACATAATCCATCAAAATGAGTGATGGTCTTTAAGATCGTGTGACCATAATGGACCAAAGGAAAGAAGAAAAGTCATACAAAAAGCGACTGACTTCAGGCCTCAAAGGGAAATTTGACTTAATGAGCTGCGAGTGGAACGAGGCCAAATGAAAGCCGACTCTGTCTGTTAAACTGGAGCGCTTGGGTGACAAAGTGACTGTCGGAGGCACGTTTCAACGGCTTCGTTGTGCCAGAGCGACAACCTCGCGTCATCGAGCCGTTTCTCTCGGCCTTTTCTTCTCTAATTTTAGCCTCTTTCTGCTCGGGAAAAAAAGGAGAAAGGGCTCGGGAAGTCAAACTAGGCGTGAAAAGCAGTCGATCTGAGCATGAAAGACGTACATTTAGGAAGAAATTCAGAAGAGAACCGACTTGTGGACGGCTGGAGAACTGATGTCGTCTTGAAACGAAACCGTATCCAAACGCTCTCTCAAAGCGCCGTAAAATTATCTATTTCGAGCATTTTTTTCTTCCTCATCTATTGCAACGGTTCTTGTCTTTCACGCAGTTTCAGTTTTTTTTAGCGCATATTTTTCTCTGAACACTCGATACAATTTCACAGGGGAGATTAGTCAAGAGTGGAATTGTTGACGGCAGCTTGATGCTTTGCTTTGGTGAAGAGGCCAAAATGTAACCAAATTAAAAACAAAAAGAAAGTACCTTTGCGTTTTCTGAAGTTCTTTTTTCTTCCAAATATGCCATAATCCCATAAAATACGACTTATTTTCTTTGAAGTTTGCTATCCTAGTCTTTGTAGTGGATTGCATTTAAGCATTTTCCAGTGTAATGATATCATTTTCTGTGTTTATACTTGAAAATACGGAAAATTTTGTTTATATGATACTAATATCGGTATTCAGTACCATAAACAGATTCATACATGAAGTGATTATAGTTAAAATTCTTCTTTCAAAATGATGTAATTAAAAAAAAAAAAGCCTGGTCAGAATGGAAGCAAATTTAAACTGAGTATATTTGAAGAAAGGAGAATAGGTATGGGATAAGACACTATTTCTAAGGTTTATCAATAGATGGCGCTGTAAACGGCATAACGAAGGTGAAATCGACCACAAATGACATTTTAAATCGAAATACGACAACTTTAAGCATGAGTTGCACACTCAACCAACGGTATTGTTCTATGTGCATTATTTTTTTGAAAAAATTTTAAGAAAAAATGATTTCCAAATCGTTTAGTGGTTGTGGCAATGGAAAGCACACCCAACAGAACGAGGCCGTATACCGCATCGGATGAGAAAAATCAGTTTTGAACTGTCCTATTGCTAAAAGATCGTTCGGTTTTTAATTTTAAGATCAAAAAACGCGTAATGATTCGGTTTTTAATTGTTCTGAGACCAAAAACTGTTTAAAAAGTAATAATGAAAACACTTGTTAAATTATTACTAGATTTGCGTAAGATATGTTCAATATGCTGCTGGTCATTTTTCCGTCACAAGTTAAAACTGATAAAAACCATATACCACAACAGATCGGAATATCTCAAGGGTGAATATTTGTCATCGGACCATTGGACAAAGCATTTTTTAGATAAACCCATAGCCAGAAGTGTCAAGGACATATGGGCAGGTTGTTGGCGAATGATTGATGATAATTCTATCATTTTATGGGCAGTATCATCACTGGATTTTCAATGAGCGGAAGACCACCATTTTGCATGAAAAAGATTCTATCTATATGTACACTGTCTTGAAATATTGGAATGGCTTGATTGCCCAAAGAATTTTCATATCATTTCCCGTTCTCAGCACAGCAGTGGGACTCACAGGAGACATCTTCCATGTAAAAAAAAAACAGTCCTACGATAAACGATGCAGTTTAACGGCATTTACCCATCCACTTACCTTTGCAGAAGGAAGTTGTACTGATGCATTTACACTGAAGTGACAAAAGTCATGGGATGACTGTTAATATCGTGTCGGTCCTCCTTTTGCCCGGCGAAGTGCAACAACTCGACGTGTCATGGAGTCCACAAGTCGTTGGAAGTCCTCTGCAGGAATATTAAGCCATGCTGTCTGTATAGACGTCCATAATTGTGAAAGTGTGGATGGTGTAGGAGTTTGGGCACGAACGGACCCTTTGATGATGTCCCATAAATGCTCGATGGGATTCATATCGGGCAATCTAGGTGGCCAGATCATGCGCTGGAATTGTCCGGAATGTTCTTCAAACCAATCGCGAACAGTTCTGGCCTGGTGACATGGCGCATTGTCATTCATAAAAATCCCATCGTTGTGTGGGTACGTGAAGTCCATGAATGGTTGCAAGTGATCTGCAAGCAGCTGAACATAACCATTTCCATTCAATGATCGGTTCAGTTGCACCAGAGGACCGAGTCCATGCCATGTGAAAACAGCCCACACCATTATGCAGCCACCACCAGCTTGAACAGTGCCTTGCTGACAGTTTGGGTCCATGGCTTCGTGGGGTCTGCGCCACACTCGAAATCTACCATCAGCTCGTAACAACTGAAATCGTGACTCATCTGACCACGCCACGGTTTTCCATTGGTCTAGGGACATGTCGATATGCTCACGAGCCCAGGAGAGTCGCTGCAGGCGATGTCGTGCTGTCAGTAAAGGCACTCGAGTCGGTCTTCTGCTGTCATAGCCCAAGGAAGACAAATTTCGCCGCACAGTCCTATCGGACACGTCCCTCGTACGTCCCACATTGGTTCCTGCAGTTATTTGACAAAGTGTTGCGTGTCTATTAACATTGACCATTCTACACAGACGTCGGCGGTCTCGGTCGTTAAGTGCAGGTGGTCGCCCACTGCGCTGTCCATGATGGGATGTGATGCCTGAAATTTCATACTCTCGGCACACTCTTCATACTGTGGATCTCAGAATGTTGAATTCACTAACGATATCCGCAATGGAATGACCCATGCGTCTAGCTCCAACTAACATTCCACGTTCAAAGTCTGTTAATTCTCGTCGTGCCGCCATAAATCACGAAAAACCTGTTCACATGAATAACTTGAACACAAATGAAAGCTCTGGAAAACGCGCATTTATGCTTTTTCGCTGCGATACTACTGCCATCTGTATATTTGCATATTGCTATCCCCTGACTTTTGTCACTTCAGTGTATACATTGCTCAAATCTTGAAAGTCTTGTATTGACGAAGCCTTATAGATAGACATGGGCTTCGTCTGTCCAAAAATATTCTATGGCCATTCAGTGTCCGTTTCCATGTGAGCAAGTAATTCTATAACAAAAGTATTTCTGACTGTTAGGTCAGCAGGAAGAAATTCCTGAATATAGATAGTTTTGTATGGATGAAAAAGGATTGTAGGATTGCGCAAAATTTTATGGATCATGCTTACAAGCATATCTAAAGGTCGGATATTTGTTCATCCACTGCACGTTTGCAATTGCTGCTAGTCCCTCTTATTGACATCGAAGCAATTGATTTCACCCCTCTACCAGTTTTTACATCAAAAGAATTTTTCTTTGCGATTTTTTTTTCTCCTTTTCCATCATCAGTTTTTTTTTTTACACCCATGGCTGACATCGGACCACAATAATTTTTTATACCCCTTAATGACTGGAATTTTTTTAAGCTGCTAGTCATCGTTCTTTTGAAAGAGCTTAATTAACATAACGCGATCTTTCCTTAGAGAAACACATGACAAGTTACTCATGTGCAATATGATGAGAATGGTACGTACTCCGGGTTTTCATAACATATACAATGTGTCATCCACGTGAGCCTTAATTTGCTTATCGCTCACAGAGCCATCTATTGATACACCTTGGTACTTTTCCTAATGCCATATTATTTACCCTTTTTTCAAATATATTCAGCTAAAATGTGATGCCATTCTAGCCAACAATACTTTTTATAGGATTTTGAAAATGGGACTTTAATTATAATTTTCCAGCATAATCATAAGAGATCCCGCATTTTTCTCTCCTCCTAAGAGAGTAATGAGTTCTTTTTATCCCTATCATTATATTTTGGAATACTGAAGGAGTAGGTGTGTATGAGCATATTGCGCGCAAAGGAATAGACAACTGGGACCAGAACTTCCCAATTTTGTTCAATTATGTCTGAAGGGTAAAAATATGCATCTATGAGCTATTTCTTCTTAAAGTTTTTTCATTAGAACCTTGGTTAGTTAAAATTTATCGAGATGTTAGTGTTTTCCACAATTATTTTCGAAAATTTCATTACATTAAATTAATATTATCGTTTTATTGATACCAATTAACCAGTGTCCTGGTATAGAGGCATCGTGTTTTCCCCGCGATCCAGTTCGAGATCTGAATCTGGTCTCCGGTTCGAGTTGTGGCTCGGGCATGGTTGCTCTATCCTTGAGGTGTGTGAATGTTCCCTCCCCCATAAAAAGGGGTTGTGCAAACGAATGTGTGTATGTGTCATCTTCATATGAGATCGAAGTCAGATTTAGGCCCTCTAGGTGCTCAGCGGTCTTTACCTTCAGAAGCTACTGCAACCCCTTTCCTTGGAAACACGGGCATGACATCATCATCATCATTGGTACCGATTTCGGTGTAAATCTGCATTTGGAAATTCAATATATATATATATATATATATATTAATTTCAGCAATTTATTGTTATAACAAAATTCGAACAGTTTTACTTTTTCAACAAATATTCAAAGTTTGATATTTTTCCATTGCTTTAGGATGGTTCGATAATTATTTGTTCCGTGTGCATGAGGAGTGTAAAAATGAAATTATATTATTGTAAAAGACAACATGCTGCCGGCTTCTTGATCTATCACGCATCTTCCCCGTGATCTGGACGTTTCCGGTTAGGGCCCTTGTTCTGGCACGGTCGTTCTCTAACCCGTGCTTTACTTGTGATTTGTATGAAAGCCTACCCTTATTAAAAGGGGTTGTGCATGCGAGTGTGTGAGTGTCTTCTTCATATGAGCTGATGTCAGATTTCTGCCGTCGGGTGCTCGGGGGTCCTTATCCTCAGAAGTTACCTCACCCTCTTTCTACGTTCGTTTGAACTTGGGTAGAATTGTTCAATCCAAGGGAGATAAGCAACAAAAAAACAGCATGCAATTTGTTGGCACGGCATCACAGATATGTAAGTTATTAATGACATTATGGTGTCATAGTATTTGACTTCATTAGGATCAGAATGATTAGTTTATAAAAGCACGAAAACGAAATTACATTATTGTTAAAATCGACATACAATTTGAGATATAATACCCCAAATACTTAAGTTAGTATGGAATTATAATGTCTTAGGAATTGACTCAATCAGCATGATTCATAAGCATAATAAGCCTTACTAAGGTAAAGCTTTAAACAAAAAAACAGCTTTAATGTTAGTCACAATTTCCATTCTTAAAAACATTATTTCGAGGAAAAATTGTGCATCAAGTAATGCATGAGAAATTGAATTCATAATAAAAGTTACAAATATTCTCTGCGAAACAATTGGCAATTACTTATTAATAAATGCCCAAAAATGTCAATAGCAACAGAATAATAACAAAATTATAAGGTTAATATAATAAAATTTAAAAAAAAGACAACAATTTCTGGCAGTAACAGAAATATATTTATTCATGATAAAAAATTTTAACAAGTTCACTATCAGCAATATATCTTTCAATTTCATATTATTCATTGATCAATAACTATGCAATTTTTTTAAAAAAACAGAACAACAGCAATGATAGACAGTTAATGAGCAGTTGAAACAGATTCGATAGAAGAACCGCCTTGTAAGTGTATGTGGTGCACTTTAAAACTGTCTGAGACAAAAGTCCTCTTACTGGTGGTGTGGTGTTGAAGTTTGGAGAAAGAGGTATTAACTCAATCATTATCCTTGTTATTTGACCGGGGCTTGAAATGACGACAATTTTCTAAGATAATTGTCAAAACAGCAATAATGTGACTTTAAAACGGGACGATAATTTAACTTAAAAAAATAAGATGGTTTTTTTCAACCTCTAATCAATGAGATTATTTTTTTAATTTAAAGCACGCTCGAAAACTTCTCATCATACAATAGTCTTCAGTTAATTATTTTTTATCAATATCGACCAAATTTTACTCATCAAGTTAAATAATATAAAACAGTTTTAAATTTTTAACGAAAATGCATTAACTCAACTACAATAGGCCATGCTTAGAGAAGTAATTAATGGATAATTTATTATTCATATAAATGATTCCAGGAGGTAATTAATTCATTCTGTTTGCCTACATACTTTGTAAAAAGCTTGGTGATGAAAAAAAAGTCATTTTAACTGCTAAACGTCAATTAGCATAAACAAATAAAATTAATGATTGTACCTATAAATTTTGTTGGATAACAAATTCCTACTACGCTTAATGATGAATATATTAATGTTTGGCGATGAAAAAAATTATTTTAATTGTTGAACACCCATTTGCATAAGCAAAAAAAAATAAAGAATTAGTCTATACATTTAGTTGGATGATAAATTCCTACTATGCATAATGATGAATATATCAAAATATTGATAAAAGAGATTTTATATTTTTATTTTTTGTTGCATTTTTTCCCGAGAACTTCATTGAAACTTATTGCTCATTCATTTATTTGGAGAAGACAGGTAGACTTTCCTCTACCGCACGATTCTGGGAACGATAAAGGAGGCATTATTTTTTTAATCTTTAGTTTTCTTTTATTTGTCTGAAGGATCTTGAATTTGAATGGTGGAGTGATTGTAAAATAAAATGAATAAAAGCAGTTTAAAAAAATATTTTTATAATCGATGTTTAAATGGAAAGATATTAAATGACACTGTGGGTATAAATGGAGATTTACTCAAAGTATACGCCATAGGCCTGACTACAACAATCCTATTGATTAAAGAGCTGAAGAATTCCTTGTTTAAAGAATTTTGATGGCCGTGACGAGACCCAGTTCTTCACAGCATCCTTGAGTTCGCCGTCCAAATTTAAGCAATTCCCTTTCAGATGTTTCTTCAGGGGACCAAAAGCATGGAAATCGCAGGGTGACATGTCCGGGCTGTAGAGTGGATGGTCGAGCTGCTCCCGTTTGAATTTGGCCACTTCGGTGTGTGTGATAATGAAGACGTGTTGACGTTATCATGGAGCAGAACCCACACCCTCCGTGGGTAGCACTGGTCTCTTTTTCTTGATGGACTTGTGTTGTCTCACAGTGCACATCAGAATTAATAGCTTTTCTGTGCTCAAGGAATTCAATATTATTAATCAACTAGACGGTGCTCTTTATAAGAGTCTCTGCTCTCAATGCGCATGCGGGCACCCACACATACTCCGACTACGCCTGATATTCCAATCGCATCCCTAGATGTCTCGCTACTTTCTCCTACAGCAGCATAGTCAAATATGTATACGGTTACGTTGTTATGACGTTTCATACCTTTTCATTTGAGTACCCTTTCTATTAGTATATTAACTGATGAATTTTTATTTATTTTATTGTTTTACATTATCTCTCCCATTTTATTGTCTTTATTAATAACAAAAGAGAATGCGAATATCTGAGTAGTGTTGACGCTGTAAGTGAAGAATCGTTAATCTGGAGCTATTATATTTACTATAAATATAATTTGGCGGGGTGCAGTTCTGAATTATTACCATTCATTTTTAAATTTCAATTGATTAACCCTTTTGTGTTTGATTTTCTCTTTTTTCCTGTTTTTTTTTTTTTTTTTTTTTTTTTTCTTAAATAAATCAAGGCGATATAGTTTATTCTCTAGATTAAAGAAACAATTTTTTAAAAAATTCTAATATAAATTTATAATATAAAATATTTAAAAAACAGTCTGATGGAAATATTCATCATCTGGCAAATTTACATATTTAAGCTCAGGTTAAAGTCTACAATGTCTCTCTCTTCTTAATTTATCTTCTCATCATCACTTTTATTAGCAAAAAAAAACAAAAAAACCCTCAGATTATTTATAAAACAATATCCCAAATATACCGTTTTTCTTCTTACCTGAATAAAGAACTGAATGACAAGTTCAAATACGCTGTAATAATTGTGACTTTTTTTTTTTTGACAGCTATGTTCTTCATTGTGTAATAATGGTGACAAAAGTTCCAGAAACAACCAATTTACAGTACACTCGTTTCGAGAACAAATTTTTGTTCACTAAATGTTGTGATGGAAATTTCCATCATCATGCAAAGTTTAATTTAGTTTAGTTATATTAACGTCCCGTTTAAAGCAACACGGGGGCTATTTTAGGACGGACCTCGTCATTTTGAACCACGGTCAGATGACGAGGACGACACCTGAACTGGCACCTCCCTCTCCACACCACGCCACACCAATGGGAGGACATTTGGGCTGACAGATTTAGCGTGCAACAGACCCCCTCACACGACGGTTCTTCGGTGGAATCGAGTCTCGAACCTGAAACCCTCCGGTTCCGAAGCCGAAACTTTACCACAGGGCCACCGCGGCCCCATCATGCAAAGAAGGGTTAATGATAGGCTGTATTTTAGGTTTCTCTGTAATAATCCCCGAAAATATTATTGCATAGAATTAATTCTAACATCTTTTTAAAAATTTTAAAAAATTGTTTCTAATTAATTAAAAATTTTAGTTAACTGTATAAATAATTTAACAATATGATACGGAAATTTCAGAGGCTAAAGTAAATTCTTAACAACTAGAATTTTGGGCAATATAAAAGTTTCCATGTGGCATCAATGGAGGAGACTTTTTGTAAATCATTCGTACCTTGAAGGAGGCTTTCTGTAAATCATTTGTACCTTGTTGGAGGCTTTCTGTAAATCATGAGAGGACGGCTTAAGCAATTTTGAGTGAGGGGTATTAATCATGAAAAAGGTTGATTTCAATAAATTGTTTCAAATTCCTTTGTTAAGTCTACAAAATGATTCACATATTTGTAATAACAGCATTCAGTAGTCATCTTGTAGGTAAATAGTTTTAGTAATAGTAGTCTTCTTGTAGTTATAGTAGGATTTAGTAGTCATCTTTTAGTAATAGTAGGATTTAGTAGTTATCTTGTTGTAATAGTAGGGTTTAGTAGTCATCTTGTAGTAAATAGTAATGGTTTTTCAATATTAAATTAAAAATGCGGAAATTAGATATTTTTAAAAAAGAAAATTTAAAAATTTCGCTTGATGAAATCATTTTTGTTAAATTGTGGTAGTGTCTTTAGATGATTCCCCAGGTGCATCTATCGGTTAAACCGGCTTTGGCAACGATGCTTGCAATGCAATTTCAATGATCTAACTTCCTTTTTGATTAGAATTGGAACTCAAAATTCACTGTTCCATTAAATGTTCTAAAAAACTTCACCAGCACAGGAAGTGACCTGAGTAAAAATGTGGAACTGAAACGAGCACTGAGTGATGCATGCTACCAGCATTCGAAATCACTTTGTCACAGTAGAATTTTTTTTTTTATCATTATTTCAGTGAAAAATGCGCCCGAAAGAGTTATGTCCGAAATAAAAATGATTGCTTCACAAACATCTTCCCTTTGACAGAGGAATAAGTCATTTTTATTGCCTTACACTCTCTTTGAGTGAACTGTGAAGTGTTATCTGCCGAGCGTGGGCGACGTTGATTTATTCGCGCGCATCCTCTGTCTTCCTTCTTTTATGTCTCTCGAGAAAGTTAGTTTCACATTTAAGAGCAGCGTAATTTAAAAACTTTAAAATGTACAAAGTTGTTTATAAATGCTTTAAAACATTTAAAGACACTGCTGTTTCGCAGTGTTCGTATTTAAAAGATTCTTCTTAAACCCAGATCTAGTCAGTTTTTATTCAGATTATTTAAAACTAGGCACAATGAGTGTCATGGCGACTCGAACACCAAAGAAAAGAGCATTCTATATTATTAAAAAAGATTATAAAACAATACATAATTTTTTACAAAACACTTGTTGTTTATAACACATCAATTAAATTTATGTATATATATATATATCATGATATAATTTTAAAAAATCATTTTTAATTATATCAATTTTATTTCTATACATTTTTTCTTTAATTTTTAAAATTTTCTTTGAATATGCTATTTAAATCAATGTTTTTAATCTAGTGATGAAATAAAACTCGTCAAATTAAACATTCAATCGCATCTTTCACCAATGCTGAAATAAAAATTACAAAAAAACACACCTTTTTTTAGGAGGGGGGGGGCATCAATTCCAAAAGAAAATTTCATTTCTTTTTTTATTTCGTCGAAATATATAATCTTAATTTACTTTTTCAGTTAATTATAACAAATTCATGCAATTAAATTCATATTTATCTGTCGTATGAAAAACAAGATGACATTTTTTAAAATGCATTCCTTATTACTCATTCACCTATCAATAATATGAAAGAAAAATCTGGTTTGCCAAAGGCGGCTAGTATAATATTTCATCGCTCAAGCTATTTAAATTTATACGTGATAGCAGTTATGGACACCGATAGATGAAAGTTCATTCCGTTGACACATTTCATTCAAATTTGGATAGCATTCTACAGTTTTAGTGTAACGATAGCATTCTAAATTTCACATCCCTAGCTAGTTTCGAGTTCTAGCTTTTGAGTTGCATTCACAGATAAAAAAACAGACATAATTTGAGACCCCTCGCAGCCCATGCTTCCCGGTTTCAGCTTCGGGGAGAGGAGCTGTAACGCTCAAATTTTTCTAAATATCAACTTCAAACTTATTGGCAATTACGATTGTTCGAGAAATTGAAATTCCTAAAATCATTAATTAACCCCCCTCCCCCACACTCCTTTATTCCCCGTCTGAACATTCAGAGGAGCCGTAATACTGAAATTCTTTTAAATTTTTTGGCGATTAGGACTCCCTTCGTGTTTCAGAAATTCAAATTCTTAAAATCGTTAATTATTCTCTTCATCCTTCCTTATTTCGCGATTTAAATTTAAGGCAGAGGAGCCATAACACTAAAACTCATTCAAATCTCGGCTTCGAATTTTTTGATGATTACGATTACCATCGTGTGAGAAAAATAAAAAATCTTAAAATCCATATTTATCCACACACGCCTTCCTCCTAGGTTTCAATTTGGGGGAGAGGAGCCGTAACACTGAAATTCATCCAAATATCGAAATCGAGCTTTTTGTCGATTCATACTGTTACCTCCGAGTGCGAGAAATTAAAAATCTTAAAATTATTAGTTACTTCCACCTTCCCTTACTCCTCATTTTCGGTTTGAGAGAAGAGGAGTTGTAATGTTGATATTCGTCTAAATCTCGACTTCAAACTTTTTAGAGATTACAATTATCTTCATGTGTGAGGAATGGACTTCTTAAAATCATTAATTACTTCCTTGCTCCAAGGTATCAATTGGGGAGGGGGAGAGTAGTTGAAATTGTTCCAAATCTCGACTTCAAACTTTTTGACGATTACCTTCGTGTGCGTGGAATCAAAAATCTTGAAATTATTAGTTACTCCCACGTCCTCTTGCTCCCCGGTTTCGGTTTGAGAGGAAATGAGTTATAATATTGAAATTCGTCTAAATCTCGTCATCAGACTTTTTAGCGGTTTCAATAATCTTCATATGTAGGAAATTGAACTTAAAATCGTTAATTACTTCCCCCCTTCCTTGCTCCAAGGTATCAATTTGGATGAGAGAAGCCATAACATTGAAACTGTTCCAAATCTTGACATCAAACTTTTTGACGATTACCTTCGTGTGCGAGGAATCAAAAATCCTTAAATCATTAATTACTTCTAATGGGTGGGAATCTCCGACACAACCAGTGCCAAAAACTCCAACTGCCTTTCTGTTTCGGTTTGAAACATTTTGAAAGTCAACACTTCGAATCGCGTTAAAGAATCTTCCACTGCTTCGATGGTGATGTATCTCAGAGGAATGCCTCCAAACGAACTCTTCCTGCAGAGGTTTACATAAACACATGTACGCCGTGCAAATAAATTTCGCGAGGTTCAAGGGACTCCTAGCCCGCGTCCCGGAACTGTAACCGCGAACAACAAAGGGCCTCCCTGTCTCCCTCGACGCCCCTACCCCCGTCTTGTCTGTCATCCGCTCCTGCAGAGGAGGTGCGAAAAAAAAGTCCCTAATGAGCTAAACATGGAACACTTCCAGAGATAGCTCAAGCAGAGATCGGGGATTGAATCGGGCGCTCTGTTCTCGGTTCGGAGGAAGACGCTTTGACTCGGAAATGTGGAAGGGAATTTATGGTTTAACATTTGAGTATGTTCGAATACAAAGACACCCGTGGTATGCTATTTCCCGAAAATGCTGAGAAACAGTTTTATGAGACTGGGAAAGGTTTTTTTTCCTTTCCTCACTTTTATTTCATTCGATTTCCTTTATATTTGCGAAAATAAAGTTTTATGATCGACAATCAGCTCATTTTTCAATGTTCTAGAGTTATTTTCTGAAAACGTCAGGGTCCAGGGGTCTAGCAACTTTAGGTCTCCTTTCTCTGAGATTTATATAATTAGGTAAAATTTGCATAAAGGTTTTATAAATTCAGAAGCTAAACAAGAATGAAATTTATTAATTAATTATTTTTTATTTTTAATACAATATATAATTTATATATATATTTTTTTACTTTTTTGTACACGAAATATCGAGAAACTAAAGAAATCGTCAAAAAATTTGAACTCGAGATTTTGACGAATCTCAACATTTTAGACCTCCCAGAGTTCGGAAAACACATTTTTGGAAAATGTCTGTCAGTCTATCTGTCTGTCTGTGACAAAGATAAAACGAAAATACTTTGAATTAGACGATTGAAATTTGATATACGCTCTTCACACCAAATTTGCAGACTCATGTCAAATTTTGAGCAAAATCTGTTCAGATCAGAAGTCCGATTAATCTGGCTGTTCAAATATAAATTAATACGAGAACTGCAAAACTGATAGAGCTAGATCGGTTAGATTTGATATACAGATTAAGCATCTGTAATGTAGATACTTGTCAAAATTTGAATCTAATTCAATAAAGAGTGGACTGTCTGTTGATCTGTTCTTTCAAAAACATATAAATGCAATAATTAAAAATGGCGGACTTAAATGTATCGAATGTGGCATAGGATTTTTTGACTAAAAGTGTATTTCTTTGTCGAATTCATGTTTCAATTTGTTGAGAAAACGCGTCTAAAGTAAAAATTCGATATATGGATACTATTAATGCACGCTAATGATTAATCAACAAAAAAACCAAGAATAGCATGATAGATTCAATAAAAATACCAAATTTAAGCCAAATTTTAATATTTTTTAACTAATGCTAATGTTATGCAAGGCGTTCTCTGCCTTAGAGTTTATGACAGAAAGTTCTTGGGAGACCATTCCAGCTGTTTATTAAAAGCAGTTCCCCGCTCTCACTTGTAAATTGGACATGAAGTGGACGATCACGCATCAATGATCCAACCGGACAATTCTTTAACCTTCTTTTATTGTTTCAATCAATGGGGGGACAAAAAAAATCTGCTGGAAGCTCTGTAGATTTGATCCTTTACCTTTTATCCAGTTTTGAGGCATACATGGAATGAAATTGATTCAAGAGATTCGAAAAAATACTCGTTAAATTATAGACAGGAGATATATTGATGGTAACTGCCCTTAACATCCTTTTTGATTCAATAATTGTTTGATAATTAGACTAGAATAAAAAAAAATGGGGCTCTAGAACAAAATGATGGATATTAAAAAGAAAATTTAGAAAAATTCTCACTAAATTATAGGCGGCAGATATTATATAGATGGTTTGCATTTAACATTCCTCTTGACTTAGCATATGTAAATTTCAAGGCTAGGGAAAAGTACCACAGGATTCTTCATTGCATTGGTGGGATCTTAGCTGGAATAGAAGGAAGAGTTCCCTTCTATAAAAATATTGTTGTTCTTTCTGATAGCATTTGTCATAGACAAGCCCACTGACAAATTTGGCATAATTTTTGCATCTCTTGCTTTACAGTAGCACCATTTAGGGCCAAGAGTACGAATTAGCAGCTCAAGCGTCACAATCATTTCTACGAGGCGAAATTCATTCATACATTTCATTCATTCAACTACAGATCATAATTTAGACCTGAACCAGAGAACGATCACCTTTGATACAGTATCCCCAATACTATTACTCTCGACATGGAGAACTTTGTGCCGACGACAGATTTGTGCTTGCGCCTGCCAACACCACCACTCAAGGAGGGTCTTCTGCTGGCAGGTTCGAGCTCAAAACCAAGAGATGCGAATCCAATATCCTACCAACCAGGCTATTGGTTATTTAAAAACTAATAAAATTAAATAAATATCAGAAATTCCCCTTTCTAAGATTAAAATTAAACCAATACGTGTTAACCTACATCTTTATTAAATATCTCCTCAATTCACAAAGTTTACACCTAGAAATTTCGCAAATGGCTCTTCACTATTTTTTTTCAGTCAAAATGATCCACTCGTCTGGCAGCCTGACATTCAATTTTCAAACATTTGGGCAAATTGGATGCCGTCATGTCTTCCCGTAATCCAAAGATAAATCACCGCGAAATTTCCCAGCCTGGCAATGTGCATCGACAACCCTACCTATTCCAGGCGGCATCTCGAAGAAAAATGCCCGGAATTTGTTTTGATGGAGGGTCGGGTGAAGTGCCTGGTTATTTATAGGATCAGAGACAGAAGAGGCTTTCGTCGCTTATTTTGAGAGTCCCGCACGCGCGAACGTCTGTCAACCACCCCTTCCCTCGTCGGTCCCCAGTGTGAGGTAGATTCGAACGTTAAGTACCTCGATAAACTCCATGGATGAGGCTAAAGAGCTTTGCCAATTTAAAAGTGGAATCCTTAAGGAAAGTGATAGTAAGTTGGTGGTGGTTCTTTATTTCTGAAATATTTAAGGCAAGATCTCGTTCTATTCTGAATATTGATATTTTGTCTTTATGAGTCAGTTAACGTGCAACTCGGGTTTCTTTAGTGTTTTTCATAGTCTGTTTTCTTCGTACGTGGGTCAAATTTGACTACAAATTTCTTCTATCAATGCAACAACATCGACGTCAACGTTTAATCAGCTTCTTAAATGACTGACTGATGTGGCTCATCACTTCTTAAAATATTTCAAGAGATGCCGGCGAAATTCTGAGTAGATTCTTTTTGGAAAGTTGAGTATTTTGCATTTATAGTTCAATTATGAGACAGTATTATCCTAAAGAGCCATCGCAGTATGTAGATGAGCAATATCTAATTTCTATTGCTGTAAACATGCTCTGTACATATCTAAGTTTGATAATGGGTTATACATATTATTATTCTCTTAGGATAGATGGGATTCTATATAGATTTATATCAATGCAATATTTTTTTTTAAATCAGGTTTCAAAGGGTTAACTACAACGTCATATTCAGTGAGTAAAACCAAGAAAACAATTCATAAAAGTATTAGAGGAATAATTTTGAATTAATTTTTCAAAATTTCTATCAGCTATATGCGCCACCTTGATGTTGGTATAGAAAGAAAATAAATTGCCTCCGTAAAAATGTAATAATAACTAATTTTAAAATTTTCTTTATCTTTGTTCATTAAAAATTTAGAGAACCTACTATCTTGGGGGAAAATGAAAACTTGTTCTTATTTCTATCGGATTAAATTCAGCATTTTAATGTAACTTATTTTATTAAAAAATTGCTCTAATAATAGGAAGAATAGATATGAAAAGAAAAAAAATGCACCAAAAAGGGAAGAAAAAGCAATTATTTTTGAAAAATTGTCGTATTACCTTGATAAAGTCATTTTCATTTTTATAAAAACATGCACGGTGGTGAATATACCCAAAATCTTATAAGAAGATCGGTAACAGACAGAGAAGCATTGTTCAACGAAAAGCGCAAAGTAGATTGGTAGCAAAAATTACTTCCAAGGAGAACACAAAGAACAGCACTTGCTGAAACTCTCAAAATAAACAAACAGCAAACCGCTAATTCCAAAATAGTGATAACGCCCTGATTTCACAGATAGAGCTCGCTTTTCTGAACAGAGCTCCAGAGAAGGAGTTCATTTGATTAATTCACTTTAGCCCTTGTGTTATAAAGTTTTGGAACAGGGTATGGAATTTTCTAAAAGAATCTAAGGATTTCGGTTGTTAATAGAGATATCGCCACAACTCTAGTATTTTCCAACCATTCATTTTGTCATCAAAACTGCCAAATTTATAGTCAAGCAGTCAAAAAGTCTCCAAAATTGAAAGTCATGCGACCGAAAATATATGATTCGGTATCCATTAAGAATACCTGTAAATTGCTTTTTAGGGATGATACTGATACTACAGGAAAGCTATAAGTAAGACCCGCAAGAATATTTAAAGATGCTTCTCAAACATGAGATGAGATTTAAAAGTATCAAAACTTCATTCATTCTTTCGGAGAATATTACAGAAGAAGAAAAATCAATTGGATGTAATAGCTCAGTCACTGATTACGTTTTCTAGAATTTTCAAATGACCAGACACATGAATTTTACCTAACTTAACCAATTTTCAATTAATTTAATAAGCGTTAAATACCCCACCACACACACAAATTTCTAATGCGTCAGATGCAGTGCATTTTGTATCTAAGGGAATTCCATCCTGTTATAAATACTTTATTCTCCTGTTATAAATACTTACAATTAAACTTTGGTCCGATGCGCGTTAAATCCGTCGAGCCGAAACGTCATCCCGCTGGCGTGACGATAGATAGGAAAGGTGCTAACCCAGGTGTCATTGTGTGATTTGACAGCGTCAAGAGTCATCTGACAGTGGTTCAAAATTACGAAATACGTCCCAAAATAGCTCTAGAGTTGCTTTAAAAACGGAACGTTAATATAACTAGAACTAAAATTTTTACATTTAAATCTCCTATTCTAGCAATGACAAGAAATCTAAGGGCTGTAAACATACTTTGATAAAATGTGAAGCGAATAATTGTAGGTTCAAAAGTAGAACATTGTTCAGTGCCTGTGGAAACAAAGCTGAAACATTGTGCCCTGCCAAAATGTATTCATCTTATTCACTATCATCTAAATAAAGGGAATGAATGAATAGATAAAAGTGGTGCAGATGAGACATCCCTTTGAGTCTCACACAGTTAAAATTAGGAGTCCTAAAAACAAACGACGCAGGTACGAAACAAATTCAAACGCACATCTGAATAAAAATTTTCAAAAGAAGCTGCGGGTGGATTGTCTTCTTCACCTTATTTCCGCAGTCATTTCCCCAGACCGATGACTATCTCCCACCCCTTTCACCGACAAATGAGATCAGAATCTGCAGGATCCTTAGTCTTCCCCAAGCGTCAAACTGCTGAAAGAGGGGGTGGTAAGAAGATGATGAAGATGAAGACAGGCCCCTTCTTTTTTTTTTCTTTTTCGGGAGTAAGAAGGATGAGGGAAGGAGGAAGGAATCTTCTTTTGGCTGACAGGAACAAAAATCATCAAATATTTTTTCGCCATCGTCTGTAGTTCCGCCGGAAGAACAGCTGCTGGAATAGGGGGTGGGGGAGGAAATAGAGCATTCCTCCCCACGTACCACCTTTTCCTCAATCAAAACAAAGCGTGGGCTGTGTTGCCATTCATTCCTCCTTATAAAAAGAAGTGGATGGATTTTTCAAAATAACGCATGAAGAGAATTTTTTTGTCTCATTCTTTCTTTCTCCCTCCCTCTTTGGTACTTCTTCCCACACTGGCACTTGAAGAAATTAGTACTTGAGACGTCTTTTCACGGATTCACGGAATGGTTCGGAATAACAATTCCTGTTGAAGTCATGTGTTCTAAAATACATTTGGTATCCTGCATTGTTCTCAAACGAAATTAGTTACTCGGAATACAAGACAATGGGATAACTGTATGCACATTACATGAAACTGAAGCGCACTTGTGCTGTCTTGTAAAATGTCACCCATGCACATTTGCCAGTAATGCTTCCGTCTACAAAATTTCTTCAACAAAGGACAAATTTTGGTACATTTTCTGCTCTAGTATTGTGTAAATGATAGTTTTAACTTTTGCTGCATTCTTTTTCTTTTTCAGCTGGAAGTGTTCTTGACTGCCTTAAATTCTTCGTTCATTTATTTTTAAATGTTCTAAATGGCAAATAATGGCCTCTGTCGATTCAAAATCTGATACCACTAACGATTCTTCGTGTACGCGAATTTGGAGCACATTAAATGCGGCAACAGGGGTCAAAAAGTACTCCATTTGGTCTGGCGTTGGAAGTTTGCAGCAAAGAGGTGTTAACACAAATGCCGTCTTGCTATTTTACAGAAAATAAAAACTACGAGAACAACCTCAATTAATCTTAGTGTTGCTTTCAGACAGGGCTTTAAAATAATAATATTTATTAAATATTATAAATAGAAAATCTTCATTTATCAGCATATTTTTTCTTCTACCTTCCTTACAAATTAAAACTTTTAAATCGTACAACATTAAGTAAGAATCACCATATGGTAATAAAATGAAATCGACTTTGAAATAGTTCCGAAACAGAAAATATCATTTCCATTCATTGATAATTTGTATGTTTAAGTGCGCAGGACACTGTAGAGGCATGGTAATCAGATCACCTAGTATGTCCAGCATATTTTTAAAACTTGAAGAACTAACGATACACAAAGGTTTTACAATGCAACAATATGTCAATTGAAAAATGCATACATCTGTAAATTAATTAATGTACATTATCTGTAAATTAATTGATGTACAACATACGTAAATTAATTATTTACTTGTTCTCTGATTATTTTATTGTACTTTAACTAATTTTAATAAGAATTTGGCTGCTAAGATTCAGCAACGTAATTTATGTGGGAGAGATATGTTATTCACATTGCAACACCGGCAGTTATAGTGGAAATTATTGTTTACGGTCAGATATTCTATGAAAGATAAATAATTATATAAAGCATATGAATATTATGTACAATTTTCCATTGAGAACTATAATACATTTAGATATAAAGTTCACAAAGTCCCTTGCTGATAGTCCACATAATCTGTAATCAGTCTCAGGAACCAGAACTCAATTGATTACCATGGAATATTTAGAATATTTGCAAATCCTATCTCACTCTCCCAATGGGTCATCAAATACCTTCTATAGTTTTATTGCCCATATCCATATAACTGAATGTTAACCAAAATAATGGAATGAGTTCGTACAGTTTTTATTTGGATGGTTACTAGTAATTATGTTTTGTCGCATATTCTCTTGATAACGATGAAATAATAAGAGAATATGCATACTTAATAGAAGGAATTAAATAGAAATACAGATCTTTGTCCCATCCTTGCCAAAGATAACTTGAGCTTAAAAACTGCATTGAAGCAGCCCCACCAAAATAACAAAATATAGCAGCATCTTGTAGTTAACCAAAAAGAGTAGTTGGAGACAATTAATCTGCTCCTTTACTTTAAGACCTTCTGGATCATCACATAGAAGAATAATTTTTTTAGAAAATACTTCTTTGACTTATCCATTCTCTAGTAAGTCATCAGCTACATAGTCAATGTCTTAAAAGCAAAAATTTATCCTTGCATAGAAAGTAAATAGTATCTCTTTCTCTTGGATTCGATCGCGATTTCTGGTTTTCATATATACTGTGGATAAGGTATTTCATCTATGTCAACGAATGATAGCATGTAACTTCAGAGTATGCTAAGGGAAATTCTAAACTTCCCTTACGATCTTGCAAACAGGCTGGTATTCAAAGCCATATGTCAACACACTAATGATGATGGAATTTTCATCTAAAGGCCTTATCACACGGTGAAATTTCGTCAGCACTTTTCCGTTTCTACCCTCAAAAACCGGTCAAGCAAGTTTCCTAATCGACAAATTTTTCGAACCAGTTCAAATATGTTGTCGGAAATATTGTCCGCAAACGAAATTTAACCAATCATGTGAAACTTTAAAGTGAGGTCACTTTCTTTGTCGTTTGCTGACGGAAAGTGACGTCACTTTCCTTGTCGTTTGCTGACGGAAAGTGCCGAACATACTTCGCCATGTGATAAGACCTTAACAGATGCGTGGTTTTGACTGAAAGCGACTAGTTTTTTGTACGGACTAACTTAAATTTTTATTAATTAAAATTCAAATTAAATTTCAAAACAAAATTGAAATGTTCATTTGTTTAAAGTACATTTTGAGGTAAATTTGGTAATTACATGTTCAACCGAGTATTGTATTTTTTCTATAACAATTACATCACTGTTTAAATGCCCGTTTAAAAATCAAACCATATTAGAATAAAAAAGACATTTAAATAAAATTTTGGGTAACTTAACAGAACACACTGAAAAATTATGTTTTTACTCTCTTATATAACAAGAAAACCAATATAAAATAATGTAATTGCCAAAAAAATTTAACTCTAGATTTTGACGGGTCTTCATTCTTTAGCCCTTCTTGAGTCTGAGAACTTTTTTTTAATTACCTCTGTTTATGAACTTGGTAACTCAAAAACTCTTTGATCTGAAAGAATGTAATATGGCACTAGATAAAACTAATTTACATATTTTTACTATCAATTTGCATATTTTTGTCAAATTTTGAATGAAATCCATTCAGAGGATGTTTGTCTATATGGTTGTGTGATTACATAACTACCAAACAAATAAAGTCGTTAACATCTAAAGTATAAATCAGTATCGAGTTTTGAACAAAGTCATTCAGATAGATTTGTCTGTATATTGCGCTTTTGGCTTATAGTGTTTATTAGAATATAAAACAGGTTGATTCGAAAACACTGCAATTGAAATATAAATGAACTTAGCTCTTCATTTTTTGATTAAAATTTAATATATATGCCAAATTTTGGTGCCAATCGGTCGAGAAAAAGGTTTGACTGCTAGCCTCATTCCATCGATTAATCGCCAAAGCTAATAGGTTCTATCTAGCTCTTTTTTGTCAACATCATTTGCTTAATAATATACAATTGCATTTCTTATCGAGTATACAAGTAAATTTCGAGGAGACCACTACGGATGATAAATAAGAAGCAATCTAGGCAATAGGTCTTTTTCTTCTTCCTTTTTGAAGAACTACCGATTAATTTACTTTTAATTTCATTTATTGTTATTTTATTTATCTATTTTTGAAAGTATGTTTAGTGCTTAGATTGGAAGATCTAGATCATAGGTTCCCAACGTGGGCGATAACACCCCCCTTGTGGGCGTTTGAAGCTTTCAGGGGGCATGATATGGCATGAAGGGCGTTAGAAGACTAACCAAATATAGTGTACTATAAATTCAAGGAACGATTCCAGGACATTTTAAACATGGACATACCTGACTGGGATTTGGATCTTTTTTACAATGTCAACACAGCAGGATCTTCTCAAGTAGAAGAATTAATAGAGCTGACTACCAATGAGGATCTAAAAATCGAATTCAAGAATGGCTACCAAGAAATTTGGTTGCAGAAGTCTATTTCACAACTGCATTCAGGATTATGGTCGATTGCTCAACGACTTCTGATAGCATTCCCCTCTTCATATTTAGCAGAATGTGGATTTAGTGCTGAGGCAACATTGGTAACGAAAAAGAGAAATCGGCTCCATATTACTGAACGCGGCGACTTACGATTGTTTTTAAGTGAAATCGAGCATGTTATTAACAAGCTCCTTAAAATGCATCAAACTCAGCCTTCTCATTAGTTAAGTTAGAAATTCGATGTCTTCAAATTTTAATAAAAAATACTTCTTAATATAATTAAGTATGCATTTTGATTGGTCGCTGAATCTGTCTATTTATTTAGAAAGCAATAGTTTACTATGAATTAATTCGTATCATCAAAATCCTTGCCTTAAAGAAAATTCTTTAAGCATAGATTGATACTTTACAAAACAAAACAATAACAGGTTAGTGACCTTATGACAGGTAAGTGAAAATTTTTATTCCTCTTTTTTTAAATAAAGAAGAAATTCAGTGGCGTTTCAATTCCAGCAATATTCTATCAATTAGAATTTTTTTTTTAATTCTTGTTTTTACCATGCATTATTAACGTTCTTATTTATCTGGAGTGGGAGGAGGGCGATATTGAAATATTCACTAGAAAAGGGGGTGCCAGTTCAACAAAGGTTGGGAACCTCTGGTCTAGATTTAACAATTTACTTTGTGTCACATTGCATTTTCTGCGAAACGACCATATAATACAATCTGCAGAAATATGAGCAGATTAAAAACATTATTGTACTAAAACGCATTTTTTTAAAGCATTTGACTCTCGGTGAACATTTTTAAGACGAAAAGAATTTCGAAATTAATCTTGATAATACATTTGATTTTCGAAAGAAAAAAACAACACTATCCTTTTTTTTTTTAACTTCATGGTTTTGAGATTTCAAATCTTTTTCTGGTGAAATTATAAGTTAGCTCAGAAATAACCCTTTATTACAAGTCAGCCATTTTTTGCATTACAAAATAAATAATGAAAATCAACCTCCCTTTCTTTCTCTCTCTCTCTGTATATATTTCTTCATATTCTCTTACAAACTTTTTGTGTAACAAACTTCAATACCCTTTCAAAAAAATGTTCCTGATAACACCGGTTCAACTGTCATAAGAGATTAAGCAAGTTGGACTTGCACACAATCGAGCCTAATTTTTTTGCAGTCATTGAAAAACTTGAAGGTGGATCCACCGTCATCGGCTGCCTTTTGACAGAAGTAGAAATGTGGCGCGATTCACAATGGAATTAACATCACAAGAACTGTCGGGATTTCCTTTAATCGCGTCTTCTCAAATCTCTCAGCCGGATGTTAATGTCATTTGCAGAGTTGGCGAAGGATTATTGGCGATGTCTCATTGGCTGCAAATAAAAGAAAGAACAGACCGATGAAGAGAGAGTATTATTTCCCAAAAGTTTCTCACCAGATATTCAACAATGAATAGGCATAGGAATTGTTTCTGATTGTATTCCAGGTTTTTCTTTTGTTTGCTTCTATCATTCTTTTTCATCAAGAAATGCTGCTAGAAAAAGCCATCTTATTGGTTCAACCAATTATAAACACAGATTCTCGGGGAATAGAAATTTAGTTTGCATCGTGATAAGGTCGGTTGTGTTGCACCAGGATGTTTTAGTATTTTGACTCTCATTTGATGATAATATCAACAAAAAAAAAAAAAGCCCGGAATGGATTATCAAACAAACAAAACAGAGGTTAGTTATTGCCTTCAGGCTCCTCATCTCTGAGAGACCAGAGATTGACTTTGAGATTTTTTTCCCTGGTATTTTCTGAATAATTTAATTTTAGTAGCTTACTACCTATGGGGCCTTCAACTTTGAGAGGTCTGATACCGATTTTGGCATTATTTTTTATTTCGTGCCTTCATTTGATTTACAAAGTTCATATGTGATCGATCACTGTTTAGGGGCTTTGGGAATTTTTGTCATATATTTGAGAAAATTTAACTGTGCAATTTTATTTGGTTTATAAGCGCTATGTAGTCTCTTTGTGGGCATCTTCAATTTTGAGAAGCCTGATACCGACTTTGAGATTATTTTCAAAGTAATTGTATTTTATGCCTTCATTTAATTTACAAGGTCAAACGTAATCGATCACTGTCTAGGGACCCCACATCTTACAGAATTTTTGTCATATATTTAATTTTAAACTTTATTTATAAGGTCCATGTAAGTCCTTACTATCTAAAGTTCCATCAATTTTGAAATACTCGAAACAGACTTTGAAATTATTTTCTAAGTAGTTTTATTTTGTGCCATCATTTGATTTGCAAGGTTCAAATACAATTTATCATTGCCATGGTTTCTTTAAATTTTCTAAGTTTCTGATCGTATTTTTTGGAATAATTTAATTTTGTACTTTTGTTTAATTTACAAGTGCCATGTATCCCCTTAACTTCCAAAGAGACCCTAGTTAGATTTTGATATTTTTTCTGGGTAATTCTATTTTGCACCTTCATTTATTTACTAGAACTAAATGTGATTGATCTATTGCCTAGGCAGTGGATGACTCCTATGGGGTTCTTCAACATTAAGATTTTTTCTGATATATTTGAATAAATTTAATTTTATGTTTCCAGTTGTTGATTTGCAAGAACCATATAGTCAAATTTATTTAAATTAAATCACTTTTCATTTAAATTTCAGGGTACTTTCCTTGTTTTTTTTCCCATTATTTTGAGTACGATTGCAGATTATTACATCAATGGCTTAGCTAAGAAAGGTGATACCCGGAGATTGATATTTTCCTTCCTAATCACCCCTACTGTTTTAGCAAATGGAGTCCAGAAAATAGCATTATTTTTTCCCCTTCAACCACAAAATTTTCACTGCAAAAATAATGGAAACCATTATCGCTTTGTTTCCATCACATTCTCCAAAACAGTCGTTCAAGGCATCTATGGTCCTCCCGCGGTCATTACGCTACTTCTTAATATTTCAACAATTTCGTTATTATCTAACTGAAGCTCTAAAAACATTTGTATTGAAGTATTTAAATAGTGTTAAGTAAATTTTGTTATTTATTTGTTATTTTATTTCAAATTATTTTTAATCCTAATTCATTTAATTAACAATTAATTTATAATGGTATACCCAAGATGTTGAAACCAATTCTCTTGAAGATTATTCACTAATAAATGTGTTATAATTTCAATTTGGTGAACTATTTGCTACTTAAATACTGCTGACACAAAATAAATAAATTAATTGCAAAATACATTTCTGAAATGTGCTCGTGCGTGTGTGAATAGCATCTGGTGCATAGATTTAACATCTAAAACGAGATTCGCGTCAAATTTGAATTAAAACCTTCAAGAGGTCGGTTTGTACTTTTGCATACCTGTAAACGAAAAAACTTGAAAATGCAAGGATTTAAATTTATGAAATTCGATATGTAATTTTTTGACTATTATTGAAGTTCTACAACAAATTTTGATTTTAATCGGTAGGAGAAATAGCATCTAAAATACATATTCGATTATCAGATATTTGTGTTATACTCAAGCGATTAATCACTAAAGAATGCCCTCTAATTGGTTCTTTCATAACAGTTGTTCACTAATAGCATACGGTTAATAAAACATAAATACATTAATTAGAAAGCATACGGAAAAGTTACATGAAGATCTTGTTCTTTGATTTAGATTTTGTAACGAAATGACACGATTTATTGAAACTTTACACTAAAAAAATCAAATTGAGGATCATGCCTTTACATTTGTAGGCGATGTTCTGAAGACAGTTTTTCTTTAACATAAGTCGATAGTTAGATATGCCAATCAAAAGAAACAAGTGATGTCAAGAGGTATTTTCAGCTGCTAAAATAAGCTCTACTGTTCCATATTTCACAAAAGTTTTATTTGTTTGATTTTATTTTTCCCTTCCTGACAAATGGGCAAAATAACAAATTACCAGTGCCTAGAGTTAAAACAATATTGTTAAAGAAATCCGGGAATGAGTCCAACGTCCTTTTCAAACAATGCCATTTTACATCTGACGACAGATGATTGGCGACATTTCATTGGCGATAAGTAATGACAAAACTAACCGATCAAATGGAGCAGTTCCTGTCAAGAGACACTTCCCAGCTGTTTAACAAAAAATAACGGCAAGACTGCGTTGTGTTGCACTTCGGTGTTTTTCTTTTGTTTTCCGTGTCACAGCGAATTTACTGAAGCGAGCGACCTAAACCTACACCAAAGGAGAAAAATGAATAAAATAAATGTATTTTTCTTTGAAAGTGTTACTTTATATGCTTGTCTATACTTGTAGATAAAAAGAAATATTTGCTTTTATATGTATGTCAGCGATGTCTAGATAAATCAGTGGCCCTTAATGATAAAATTTAGCACACACTGGTAGTCGTAATGGTGATTCAAAGGCTTGAAATATTAAATTTAATGCATAATTTTTTAAAATAATAACAGATTATAATTTTTCTCGTGTATTTGCCTAGTATAGTTTGTGATTAAAAATTAAATCGATAAAAAATTTGTATAAAAATGTTTCTGAAAAAAAAAAATGGGGGTGGAGGTGGAGAGAAGATAAGAGCATTGTCGAAGAGAGCGAACAGCTGTTCTAAAAAAAATTTCATTTCTATTACAATTTACTGAATTCTGAGAATTTTTTCAAAAATTATAGTCACTTTAATGAAAATAAATGATAGTTACCAAAAACTTCTAACATCTAAATAAAATGTTTCCATCCGACATTCTAATATAGTTACATTTTTCAAAATTTTTGGAGGTAATTATTAGAAAATTGATCTCTAATTTGAAATTTAAACGATCAAAATACCTCCATTAATTGGTTTTAATTAACTATTCTCAGATAAATTCAAAGTTTGTTTTTTTTGGCTCATCTGATCATTGAAGAAATAAAACATCTTCGAGAAGGAGTTTTATTTTTTTTGTTGATTTTTAAAAGGTAACAAATCAGAATAACAAAACTCATAGAAATGGTATGTGTGTGATGATATCTCTTATATCTTTCTAAATCAAACCCTGATTAATTTCCGAATTTTTATCTTAATCCACCCTATTTTAATTTCATTCTAAAATGTTTTCTTATTTCCTGATCCAATTTCAGTTTTCTATTTAATTAATGCAACAGAAGCTCTGCAAAATTGCTGAAATCGGCAAGTTTCCACACTCGGAGTGAAGGAATAAAAAATTGTTGATCTAATCACATTCTTTTAAAAAAATCCCTTACCTAAATCGACACGTGCAAAGAAATCCCTATCGTACTAAAATATTCATAGTGACAGATATTTAAGGACCTCTTTTCTCTTTTCGCTGTTGTGTCGTTCTGTACTGATATGCCTTGTTGCTTCTACTTTTACATAAATTATGCTTCCCGGGATGGAATAAAAGTGAAATTTAAAATTCGACAGTGTCTTTTTTATCTACGGAATCTGCTTAAAAAATTATGTTTACATGCATATTTGAGCAGAACTCTACACCCTACTGGCTTTCAACACTCTCGATATTTTTCTCAAGTCATGCACATCCTTAGCTTAGTGGAGTTTCCTGAGATTCATTTCATCCATCAAGGCAATAAAAGTAAATGATAACAAACTATTTAAAAAATGCTGTGAACAAAAAAGCTCAGTTCCAATTTTAAAAAAAATATTTTAGCATTCATTAAAATTCAGAAAAAATTTCATCATCGTTTTAACTTTTTCGGCTGAATCGAAGAATTAAAATAAGAAATAAGTTTCTTAACATCGTTAAATCTTTTTCCGCATTTTCTTTCCTTTTATATTTTAAAAGCTAAAGCTTCATTATTTTTATTTTTTTTCAGAACGAACAAGAAAGAAAAAACTCATACATTGCTAGTATTGAAAAGATTGCTAGTCGAGTGATGAAATCCGGATTGTTTACCTATCCACTACTCCCAATAGTTAAACAAATCGGATAGCTATTCCTTTATGATGTCACAAACGATGTGTAGAAGTAAAATTAATAAATAATATGGTTTTAAACACATTATCTGTTACTTTAGTGTTAATTAAAGCTTTATTTTCCTCTTTTTCTCATCATTTCATCATCAAATGCTATATAATACTTATGATACTTATGCCGACGTTATAATATTAAAATATCTCAAGTTATGATGTCATGTCCGTGTTTCTGCGCAAAAGGACGCGCAATAGCTTCTGAGGGCAAAGAATCCTAAGCACTCAGAGGGCAGAAATCTGGCTTGTAGCTCTTATGAAAATGAAACATACATTCGTTTGCACAACCCCTTTTTACTGGGGGGCACTGGGGATGAAGAACAACCATATCCGAACCCTGACTCAAATCCTGGACGCCCAGATGACGGGGAAGATGCGCAACCCTTATGCCAAGAAGCTGGCAAATATTTCAAATAATATTGGTAAAACAAACCTCAAATGTCACTGGTCAGGTGACTCCCAACCAATCACAATGCGAATAAAACGCAATGTTTTCATAAGTTTTTTCTACACGGCAAATAGATATAACAGGGATGACAGTCTTTTTCACTATATCCCTCACTACTTATATTCAAGTATTCAAGTAGATATATCACATACGTGAAAGTAAAATCGGGATAATTTTGTTAATCAGCATTAGGGCAACAAATTGCAGACTTGGATTGATTCGACCTCTGACAAAAAACAATAAATTCTGAAAAAATTGTGCTGCAAATTAATGAAATTTTTAGAAATTAATTGATTAATAAAATAATTTCTTCTAACATTCTTTTCCTTGCTTTGGAGTCTTAAGACCTTGTACTTAATTTAAATTCATAATGTTCTTACTTTAAAATTTTACTGCCGCAAACTTGGATATATTCTATTTCATATAGTTCACATATTGCTCCAATGTGGATTGCTTCAGCCTCTGACGAAAAAAATTATAAATAAATTCTCAAACAATTGTGTTGTAAAAGAAACTATCTCGCTTCATTGTTACCAAATTGCAGCATAACATTATTAGAGTCAATATATTTTGGTCCTGCAAATGGCGAGATTTTTTTTTAAATCACGAGTATCTCTCATTCTCCCTGACAGCAATATGCCCTTAATATTCAAACGAAAATAGTTTCCAATTCTTTTAACCAATAGTATACAGATAAATAGAACGCAAGGACAACCTTTGAAAATATTTGTTTGATACTAAACAATCCTGTTTTCACTCATGAGAAATTATGCATCGACCTACAAAGAACAAATTCTTGTCATCACTTCAAGAACATAAATCAATTACCAGCCAAATCAGTTGTGTTATACCAAGGAGTCACAAATGATTGATTTATGACTGATGGAAATAATTTTTATTTTTGAGCAACGTAAAATCATACATTTTAGCTTTCAAATTTCTTTCTAGTAATTATCGAATCTTTTCCACTTCCAGAAGATTTTAAATATAAATTTAGTTTTTAATAATTGAATAAAAATTAAGGTTAACAGATAACGACATTTCAATGAATTATCTATTTATTTATTTTGCATTTAAAGTACCTACCTATAATTTCTTGTGTGTAACCGAAATATAAAATTCTACGGCGGGCGAATGAAACGAGTCGGAATCACATTGGGATCACAAAAGAATCAGAACGTGATTTATGGGGATTTAACAGCGAAGGGAATAAAGGGTAGTTCCAATTTTATTTTATCTCTCCTTCTTTTCGAGCGTCTTTACATTCAGTTATTTATTCCAGTTTATATCATCTGTGGTTCATCAACCTATAAAATTATTTTGAGAAAAAAATCATACTCTTGTTTTGTTTTATTTTTATAGTTTTGTTTTATATCTATTCTTGATTTGATTTTATTAAAAACATCATGCCATGATCAGAGCTGTACGAGTTTTCTCTGTTTTTGTATTAATGAATTTTAAAGAAAATAATCTATCCTACAGTTTGGATGGGAAAAAAAGCAACAAAGATATTTGGAGTTTGTACTTGAACTTGGTTTAATTATGCCCAAATTGAACACTTTGTACTTTCTCATGCAAGTAGTGTAAAGAAAGTAATGTAACTTGAAAAAAAAAAAGATTCAAACTTGTTGTTTTGACGTATTTTTACTCTTTAGACTTTCCTAAGTTCAAAAACACAATTTTGGAAAATGTCCGTCCGTCATTTTGCGACAAATATTACTCAGAAACAGTTTGATCTAAGCTGTTGAAATTTCGTATGGGTCTTTACATGAAATTTGTAGGCTTCTATCAAATTGTAAGTGAAATATGAGGAAGTGCAGCTGTTCGAATATAAGTTAACACTATAATTTCAAAACAAAGAGAGCTAGATGGATGAAATTCGGTACACAGATTTAGAATGTATTGTGTAAACATCTTCCTAATTTAAAGCCAAATCTAGTAATGGGTTGATTGTCTGTCTGTCCGTACTTTCAGATACAGATAAAAACGATAATTAAAAAAACCTTAAATATATCAAAATTGGCACAGAATTTTGTTACTACAAGCGTAATTTTGTGCCAAAATTTTGCTTCAATCGGTTCAGAAAAAACATATCTAAAATACGAATGCAATTTTCGAATATTATTAATGCATGCCTGGGATCAAACTCCAAATAACTTTCCAGGCATGACACAGTACATTCAGGGAAAATGCTGAATTCAAGCTGAAAGTTATTATTTTTTGCTCGTCATTGGAGTACAATGTAAAACGTTTTTTCTGACTTGACAAATTTAATAGAGAATATATGATACCGTTTCTGGCAGACCAGTCACACTAATCAAGCATTTATTTGTTCCATTTTTGTGAAGACGGAGTTTTATAATTGATTTTCTTATCGTCTTCGATGGGTTAAATTAATGTTCTTTTTATTAGACTTCGTATAGGAAATTAATTTGCTGTTAATTTGACAAGGCTAATAAACCTGTAATTACAAGTTTATTAAAAAATTGCCTAAAATGATTTTACATTCTTAAATCATATTGTTTAACAATAAAACAAGAAGATGAGTATTAAAAGGTTTGCATGTTTCCAAGCAATTTTGTGAATTTTACATTCCATCATAAGAATGCAATTTATAGTTTATCCTTCCTCGTATACATACGGAAGGATATCAATCTACAAATATCAACCGTTTGATTGAATGAGTATGGAATTTGTCACAGTTTCTACACTCATTTCTATTCTCAGTCAAACAGTTCTAATTTTAGAATTTCTCTAACAATACTATTTACATTTTTATGTTATAGTGTTCACATGGAGATGAACGGAAGTACAAATATACTTTTAAGTGGCGGATTTCTCCTAAAGTAAAGTAAAAGAAATCTTCAATTTAGTAAAAAGATGTCGCACCAAATCTAACGTCTGTAACCCATTACATTTTTGAGCTATCCTGTTTAAAAACTGACAAAGAGAGGGATGCACTTCTAAACATTTGGTGTCGGTTGAGGAAATCCGAAATAGCGATTAAAAGTCTAATTTTTTTTTTCTTTATATAGCGTACATAAAACCCAAATATCTCTCGCTTTATCTCTATTGAAGAAAGTTCTAGTGGTTGATTATTTAGTCTCATTTTTCTATTGTATTCTTTTGTATTGTATAATTTATTCCCATTTTTCTATTGCATTTTCTATTGGTCAAAATAGCCTTCGAAAAATTAATGCACATTTGTTATATATGAATTTTAAGTGAAGCTGATTTTAAGTGAAATTAGTCGCCATTTTAAATTCTTCCTGAGCGACAGGAAAGCTTACTGTATTGCCCACGCTTGGAGGCATTGAATTATGAAGGTTAAGGAATTTACATAACAATTATAACTATCTTCATCTGTACTATCATTTGTAATTGATGATTAATTATTTCTAATTATATAAACCCAGCCTCTAAAAATTGACTGTTGAATCCAAAGCAAGTACACTTCCAGGTATCCTGTACTAAAAGTAACAAGCAAAAATATTCAATACTGTGAATGAATGCTTTCTTTTATTCTGCTATATATCTCAAAGCAAAAGAAATGAGAATAACATGGGTTTGGTAAATTATACCAAAAAAAGAAAGACAAAATTAAAATAGAGATATTTTTCTCCATAAGTTTTGCTTCCTTTCCAGAGGGCCTCGAAGATGGTTAAAAACATCTATAAAACAGTACTCCTTTAAGGTTAGTGTTTTATGTACGACACTTTTCTTCAACTTTATCTCTTCTTTAATCACTATTGAGTAGAACTGACACAGATTCCCTGGCAGGGGGTTCGACAATTAGCGGAGATTTATGGCGGATGCTGGAATTTCTCGCAGAGCCCCAGATGAGCTCCACATCCGGGTACTAACAAGATTCTACCCCTTTTATACCCTCTTCAGGGTTAGACACAACATGTGTTAATTTTGACTCTCGGCTTTGTTTCCCACTGAGAGCTTACTTATTGGAGGTGACTCAGCACGGTTAACGATTTTTGTTTTTGACATAAACCTCGGCTTTAGATAATTAGAACACGAGTTTCCTCCACCCTCTCTTTCGCCCAATCCTTTTTCCTCTGGTAAGCAGAGATATATTCGATCGCTTCATGTAAACGTTTTGTTTCACTTCAGGAAATTATTACAGCGAGAGCAATCTCCCCAAAGCTTTCTCTCAGGTTCTGTGATGAAGCTGTTGTCTCATTTAACGCCTTACATGGAAAAGATGTACAATAGTTATAAAACATTAACCGTTGAATTTATTTTCACTGAATATATCGTGTGATACTTGGCGAGTGTTTTGGCGATTATATCTGGTATGCGGTCAAAAGTATCCCAAAATTAAAGTTGTTTTTCAGACGCTTTGAAGCAATAATTTGACATAAAACTACATTTACCATCTCAAAATCATAAATCAAACATGATACATTTAAGCCATTGGATTACTGAGTTATGTTTCTGAAAATACAAATGGACAGATGGACGGTTAACACCGTTTTGGATTTTGCTCAAAATTCAATAGGTGTCTACACAAATGAGGTTAAATCTATTTGCTGAATCTTATCTAATTAATCCCTTCGTTTTGTAGCCATCGTGTAAATTTATATTCAAACAATCATACAGATACATCTGCTCTAAATGAATTTTGCTCACCATTCATTTAGAACAAATCTGGTAAAATAAATCTCCAATTTTGGTATTAAAACCGTGTAACCAATTTCATTCGTCTAGCTCAAAGCGTTTTTGAATTATCTTTGTCGCAGACTGACATTTCCAAAAATTTGTTCTTCCAACTCAGGAAGATCTAAAACGTGGAGATTCGTCAAAACCGCAGTTCAAATTTGCTGACGATTAATATATTTTCCCTATACTACAAATATGAAAAAGTGAAAACAGATTTTAAAAATATTTGCTTATGGAAGCGAATATATAGGGTGATTTGAAACTTCTATTATGATGTTAAGGGTTAAATTCAGGGGGCCGATTAATCTCTGAAAGGACGCATTGGTAATATAAGATTCAATAAGCTCGTACAAACTTTAAAATCATTATTATTATTATTTTATTCATTTAAACTTATGCAGAAAGTTTCCCAATGATGCATTATATGAAAAATTGCAATAACAAATTATTTTATTCAGAATGACATCCAATAAATCGGCCTTAATGTACTGAATGTGAAAAATAATGCAAACCAAAAAGTTATAATTTAATTTTTTTGAATGTTTTTCAATTTTCCTGTAATGTATTTCAGTGGAAGTTTGACTTAAAAATCACTTGTTAAAACTCTTCAATACAAAAGAAAAGCTCATAAGTCTTTACTTACATTTAAAAGTGCAAATAACTGCAAATTTAAAATATGCGCTTTTTAAAAAAAATTTTTAGATATAATAACAAATTTTATTTTTAAAAAAATCTGCCTTTGAATGAGTCCCCAATATTCCCGTCAATTACTCCATGAAGGAGCTTATTTTAAAAAATTAACAATCACTGCCTCAATGCGGATTTTTTTAAGGTTTTGTTAAAATGATTAAATAAAATAATTAAAGTATCAAAAAGAAATATATCGTAAAACTTAAACTTAAAAAAATAGAAAATTTTTAATTTTTTTAAAGAAGTAAAATAAATAAAATATAACAAAAACCCTCATAGAAGGGAAGGTTGGGGGAAGAAAATATATCTTTAGAAATACATTTTTGTATTTAAATAAAAAAAAATTATGACACGTACTGAAATATTTTAGATTCTAAGGGAACGCTCCTAATTGAAATATTATGTGTTTTACTGAATTTTACATTTATTAGAGCAATAGTAAAAACAAATCATTTTAAAAAACATAGAAAAGATATAATAACTTATTTTTCACTAATCTTTTACATTTATTCACTCATTTTAGAATTGTATAATATGGCATAAATACGTATTGTCAGCAACTTTGCAAAGCTCTCGTTATAAATCTGAAACAAATCTGACAAGAAGGAACTGCTCTGTATTAAAAACTCCAAAAAATATTTTAATCTTTGATTAGACCTCTTCTTTCAAAATTCGATTCAATATTCTTTATAAATATGCTTATCTACCGCAAGATTCCATCTGTGCTTACTTTCTGATATCTTATAAAGTGTTTGAATTGATTGTTACTTTCGACGCATGTCGTCAGAATGGCCGAGCGGTCTAAGGCGCCAGATTTAAGCTCTGGTTCTCGAAAGAGAGCGTGGGTTCGAACCCCACTTCTGACAAGCGGGTATGCTTTTTGAAAGTGTTTGAATTAACAGCATAATTAATTTATTTAAATATAAACAATAATTGCTAATGCTAAAAACTTCTGGGACAAGTGCTTATTAATTCTAAAATTATTTATATCTATTTGTAAATTCATTAAATCATATTTTTTTCTTAATCATTTTCTATACAAATTACATCGATTATTTTGGTTTTGTTAAATAAACTAACAAATATGTAATTACGACATACATGTAAAAGATATATTTTATGCATGAAAGCAGCATTCAAGATTATTAAAAATATTTTAACACAAAAATTTTCGATAAATATAAATGATCAGTGAAATCTTTTCCCACAGTGAATTTTTAAGTAAAAATTAATTACATTTTTAGGAATTAATTAATTCATTCATTTTTAAAATAATTTCTTTGAACATTCTTTTTCCTGCTTTGGAGTCTTAAGACTTTAAACTAGCGCAGATTGGGACATCTTAACTTTAAATTCATATGTCCTTACTTTAAAATTTTATTGCCCCAAACTTTGATATATTCTTTTTCATATAATTCACATAGTGCTCTAATATCAGCAATCTCAAATGCTTTTATGTAACTTTTTTTATATGGGCGAAATACCTACAGAATATACAGAGTTAAATGTAAAAAATGAAAGATACCTTCTTTTTCAACCAAATCATTTTTCTTTTCAGCATCTATAGACAAGATATGACCTTTGATATTATGAAACGGCTTGTCTAAATCGCTGCTATAAAAGTCCGACATGCTCATGTAAACGTAAAAAAAAAAAAAAAAAGAGAGAGAGAGGGAGACATGTTACCTTTTTAGATTTAGCAATTCAGGTGTAAAACATTCATGAAAATTGTGATGATTAAAATAGGAAATTTTAAAATTATATAAAATATATAATATTTTAATATATATATTTAAAATAGTAAAGAAAAAAATGCAAGCAATCGATAATCGAATGTAATTGAACAATACACTGAATTTATTTAACTTTATATTACTGATGATGTTCTAAATAGACACCTGCTTTTACCGCTTCTAAAATATAAATAATAATAAAACATAAATAAATAAATAATAATTTAAAAAATGTTTTCCTTCTAAAACTGATTTTTTTTTAATGGAACTTACATATAATTGAAATATAATAAAAATGCATCGTATTGTTTGAAAAAAAAAAAAGAATGAATCAGAAGCAATATTTTTTTCTACCAAATCATTTATTGAAATAGTTAAATAAAATGAAAAACCTAAGCATTTTTTATTTATTGTTTTTATCAGAAAGAAATCGAATGAAAAATAATTAATCATTTCAAAAATGTATATAAATGCATCGAATCTGTTATTGAATAATTATTATTTAAGAAACAGATACAAAAATTATTTTTTTTTATTCTAGCTTCGAATATTCATTTCAGTGACATTATTTTATTTAATAGGCAATATTTTTAATCATTGATTTAAGTTCCTGGGGAAATTGTTTACTTTTATTCTTATTCCTTTTTACGTCCGAATTAAATCGGTTTGCAATATTGAAATTTTATGTACATATCGAATAATAAATACAATAAATAAAAATGATAAATATATTGAATAATACAATAACAATTAAATGAAAATTTTGTATAAATTGCACAAAATGATTTTTTTTTTTTTGCTATTTATAGAACACAGCAACAATACAATTCTATATATTATTTCGTTGTAAAATTTAATGATATACTTTTATCCTGGTTCACAAGAATTTGACGGCTTCATAAGTTTACAAGTAAGTGAAATTATATCAAAATAATAAATTATAAACGTATATTTGTTCCAGATATCGGATTGTTTTTGAAATATTATTAGAGTCAAAGATGCAAGTAATTTTGTAAATTATGTAATTTATCGCTGTAATTGAATGTAATTTTCAATGAATATTTTTTTGAATAATCTTAATACAACTACTTGAAATTCTCTAAAAAGCTTTTTTTTTTTGTTTAGTTTATAATAATTAAAGATATTTTTATATTCATAGTCATATATGAAACCAAATATGAAGTATCCCAATAATATTTCTATTGGTTAAAACTAAAACAATATATATTTTTTTTTATTTAAAAACATCAAAAACTTCATTTATTATTATTATTTAGGATGCAACCTATATTTGTAAATGATACTCACATGCTATACTTATAGTAAAAAATAATATGATTAATAAATTTTTAAAATTTTTTAAACTATCATTGATTTAAAAGATTTCATTAAAATTTTCTAACTAAATCGTTTACCATCTGATTTAAGACAAGTTGCTTTGCTTTAAACATTGATTGTTTTTAACTTGACATTCTTAAACCTTGCGTCAGGATTACTTTAATCAAGTGTTTTTAAACATCAAATTGGAATAGACACTAAAGCCATATTATTTTAAGAGCCCTATACATATTTTATTAATTGTGTACTTGAATAGTCTTAATGGATTTGGAACCCATAGCTTTATAGCGCCATTAAAAATGACAAGTAATTGTAATTTCGCTTTTTGAATCCTCAAGTAAAATGCTCAAATAATCATCAGAATTTTTCTTCTTTGTCTTTCAAAAATGTAAGAAAATCGCGTGTTTAAATATTTGATGAAACAATGAAAACGGGTTGAATTTCCTTTTAATCTACTGCATCTTGTAATCAATGTGATCTATTGTTAAAAATTAAACAAACAAAGATAAATAAAAATAAACTACCAGAACTAGAGAAAAATCGAGTGGCAATTTTAAAAAACGTATTTTTAAAATTGTAAAATAGTGTAAAATTCAGTTTTTTTGCAATCCTTTTTTTTCATCAAGGGAAAATGCAAAATACCATTTAATTTCAATTAATTTGAATTGAAATTTCGATAACATTTCCATACTCTAAATGTATTTATATCAAATGTAACTCTCTAAATCTTTCGGTCTGTTCTGTAGAACGCCGTCACACACACACATACACACTACGTCCTCGTTTCTTATCTATAAAGAGAAATAAAGATAAATTAGTTTTCATAATTATTTGAAAATTTGGTATCACAATAATGTTTTGCTTAAGGAAATAGAATATAAGGAATACAAAAAAAAAGTGCTTAAAACATTACTTTAGTCAGAATGTTGACCAGACGCCAAAATGAGGCTTATATTTTTAGACACAAGAGTGAAATGTCCACAATACTTCGGAATCAATTGTGGAAATACTAACAAAACAGCAAAAGGGAGAGTTGCCACCAGTTATGTATTTTCTCAGAGCGAAATACCAGCTTCGTTACCATCCATCAGCAGCAAACGATATAGGGGGCGAAGGAAGTCATTGGTGGCGGATAAAAACTGATATGGAAAGTTCAATCCCAAATACTAAAAGGCTGAAAATTGCTGCTGTAGACAAAACATCTCTTACTGAATTCCAGACGGGTATTAAACTGCTGGGACGAGACGGAGAAAATTCAAAAACCAGAATTTAGAAGACAGGTTAATAGATAAGAACCTGGGATCCTCTCTCAACTGCAATTTCGATCGCTCACTTAAAGGCCTAAAAAAGCAATTTTCTTTAAATTATGTCACTGAATGTTTACTTCTATCTTTTGGCAATACGTAAAAGCGTTTTCCTTCTCCTCTCCCCTACCCTCGAGTCACTAAAAACAAAAAAACAAAAAACATTTTTTTTTTTGCTGCAAAAAAACACACAAAAAAAAAACATCGAGAACGTGAATGCAAAAAGCGTCAAGTTAAAAATCCTCTCAGTTAAAATAACGCCAGAGAAAACTTTACGGGAAAAAAAAGAGAGAAAGAGAACAACAAAAAAACAAAAATAGCATCTCAAAACATCCTCATACTGTGTCAGAGGTTAACAGATAGATCCATTTAAAAAACTGGAAAATAAAAAAAAAGATTCCTGAGGGAGGGGAGAGGAAGGTTGTACGAGCGGGAGCTCCCTGATTGGTTATTCAGATCACAAACCGTGATTTGTGGGGGTCATGTTACGTCTTCTTAGACGTCCGCGGACATCATCCAACAAGTTACTCTTATAGGTTGTTTATCGCTACATTTGGCGAGCATTCTATTTGAGTGTTTAAAGGTTGGCGGGGAAAAAAGTTAACGAACTATCGAGCAAATAAACTTTCTGTATTTGTCCAGGTTTTGAATAAATTCAAATCGTTGCATTTTTTGGTGAAAAGATTTTCCCCAAATCAACTTCTGATGAATTCTTTCCTGTTTCAATAATATATGGTAGGAATAATATAAACATGATGAGTCAGCTAAGCGTTTCAATTTCTTTATATTTGTTATTAACTATGCGTAGGTGTAGCAAGTAAGCTTGAGCTTTCATAAATCTGAGTAACAATGTGCTGTTGATATAGAATGTTTATAAATAAAGTTGTTTATAAATCAATTTTATCCATGTGAGAAAAACAAAACCAGGTTTTTATACACATTTAAAACTTTAATCCAAAACATTCGTTCAACTGAACTGGAACAGCCATTGCAGTTTATGTCTAAAGACTTTTATGGGGGGGAAAATGCCTGTCTTAAAATACTATCTTGTTAAATGAAGCATTATGTAACGGAAACAGAAAGGCAACAACATTTCAATAAAGGTAAAGTTATTTATGCCAATTTTACTAGAGCAGCTTCTGTTTCTTTCTAAATATCTGACGGAAAAATATTTCTTCTCCAACCGTATTATGCCTGGAGCATCAAAAGTTGAAGACCATAAAAACTGGTGGGTTAAATTCACAGTCAATTTATTTTGTCATATCTTCTTATTCATGCCTTTTTTTAAATATACAGAAGGTTCAGTCTAATCAGGGTTCGTTCGTTAATTTTTAAACCATTAGAGATAGATAGATATACCAGGTTAGAAAAATGTTGAATTATTATATAGCCCACACTATTAACACATTAAAAGCGGGGGATCTTGACGAAAGTATGCTAGGTAACGTGGATCAAATCGTAGTTCTACTACTCCCGCCTTTATTGTGTTAAGAATAATTATTTATAATTTAATGAATTACATTTACAAAATAATTAAAATTTATTTAATATTTTAATTTTCATGCGTGCGATTAATGATGCAATTATAAGTTTATTTGAATATTTCGAGCATCAATACATTTCGGTAGTAAAACTAGTTCTATTTAAAATAAGCTTTCTTGCATATTTTTAAATGTATGAATGGTATATCATGTTAAATGAGTTTTTCTTTCTCAGTTTTTGTACCCATAGTAGGAATATTTATGATAGGATTGTCTCATTTAATTTAAAACTTTACAAATAATTCTCTCTAAAGCATTGTTCACTGGAAGCCAACTATTGTGCACAATAGAAAACCACGCCTATCACAGGAAGATCAAGTGACCGTATAGCCACAAATAGTTGCCTTGATCAAAGTATTATTTATTTTTAAAATTGCATGAATTCAGATTAAAACTAATTCAGTTAAATATTTTACAATTTGTATTGAGATACGTACAACATTTATTTTCAAGCGAAATATGAATATACTGTATTTAAATTTCGCTTATTTTATCATAAATTTCCAAAATATCTATAGGTAGCAGATAATTTTTCGGCTGATTTTGATTTATATGAAAGAATTAAAAATATCAATACTTAATAATAATAAAAAATGTCAAAGCTGTTATTTTATTCAAAATTTATTGCAGTATCTTCTCCTATTTAAGTCATTGTTAAGCTGACGAAAAACTGTTTTTAGCAAATTTTTTTCTCAACGCATCTTAAGTGCATTTAGTGCATGAGCGGATAATATTCTAAGTCATTTCTACTAAAATCTATATCTTTACTCTAATAAAAGAAAGGTCTCTTAATGCACTTCAAAGCAGACTTTTCGCTTGCATAAATATTACAAAATGTGGCACAAATATGCTTATGCGCACCTTTACGACTTTGGAATGTGCGCCTCTAAGACCTTTTTTCTATTGTTGTTGTTTTAAATTTTAGCCAGGATTTTTATTAATTAACAGCCAAGTAAATTTTTCTTCTTTTGACGAAAATTTTTGAAAAGAATCTAGCATAAAAATTACTTTTATACCGCTTTAAAAATTAAATAATTATCGTTTCAGTGTTGTTAAATTAGTAATCGATTAATTTTTCTCCCAATGTTAACAAATTTCAAAAACATTATTTATGCATAATTGCAACAATGCTCTCTTTCTTTTAATAATTGAAATAATTTTCATTATTTTTACTTATATTTAACCATGTGTTCTGTTATCGAAAAATTAAGAATGAGTATTTTTGCTTAGTTTTTCATTTCTTCGATTATTTCAAAATACATTTTACCTTCTTTCATTAAATTGTTTGTGACATTTGTAAACAAAACTTCCTGTTAAAATATCAATATATCCGTGAAACTCGAGTATTTTTTATTGATATAGTTACTAATCCTTAATTTTTTTTATTTATATCTTTGATTTATCTAATGTAAAAACTCTATTTGATTCCAATGTTTCAATGCAGAATCAAATTCTTTTTTTATTTGTTTTTTGAAGAGTTTTTATTTTTAAAAAAAAGAAAAGAAAATGAAATTGATGCTGGCAATGGGTAATTAGGCGTTAAATGATGTGGACAGTTATGTTAATTAACTTAAAAAATAAAAAAACTTTCATGCATCTAATGATCAGAACGAAAACAAAATTGCTAAAATAGCACGGTTTAAATAAATTTCTGAAACAATTTGAGGTTACTCAACATTGGTATTGCCGACGTCCTGGCATGGTAGGGGTACACATCTTCCCCGCAGTCTGGGCGTCCCGGGTTCGAGCCCTGTTCGGGCATTGTTTTTCTTCTATGTTTGTCATTGTGGTGTGTGAATGTGCC
Source organism: Argiope trifasciata (assembly GCA_026543055.1). NCBI lineage: Eukaryota > Metazoa > Arthropoda > Arachnida > Araneae > Araneidae > Argiope > Argiope trifasciata. Next base: position 571,574 of record JAPMOQ010059918.1, read on the forward strand.
CCCCATCCCCGATAAAAGGGATTGTGCAAGTGAATTGCTAAGTAGCTGAGTATGAAGTAACTAATTCGTACTCTTGGCCTTATTTGGCGTCGTTGAAAAAAACAAGAGACGCTGACTCGGCTTCAATCGCTGGCTGATCTATCAGCGGGCTTGTAAAATGCACAACAACTACATTGTTACTAGTAAAAAATGTTCTAGTCCTTAATGAATTCATTATACTCCCTCTAACAGAAGAGCGCCGGCATTAAAATTCAATCAAATATCTAATAAAGAAAGTCAAATATATTTTGCTGAAAAAGCCATAAATGCCAAATCGTCTATCAAAGTTTCAAATTTTACTAAGCACAATCAGTTTTTTCAGCTGACAGCCTGAATCCTAAAAAGTTCAAAATGTTTAAAATAAATGCAATGCTGTAAAAATGGAATTATTTAACACCTGAAGGCCACATTATCTTCTACATATTTCTGCTTTTGTTGAAAATAAGAGTAAGTCTCTTTCTATCAAAAAATTGCAAATGAAAACCTAAAATAACTGGTTTGTAACTTATCAACTCTTGTTAACTGATTTCAAGAATTAATGGACGGTCTATTCTTACAAAAGATAAGATAACATATAATGGAATTTAAAATCAATCTTTGCATAATTTAAATCAATTTGCATTGATAAAAATTCGCATAACTAATTCTCAAATTCACATAAATGAATTAAATGATCATCGTCATCTTTTATTCATTCGTCATGTGCTATTTTATTAAGTAAATACTTAACTGACTGTCACTCCATTTTTTAAAAACATAGAACAGGTTTTAGAAATATATGATTCAGTTATCCAAAGTTCCCAAAATGAGGTGTAATTTTCAATAAACTCCATGACGCAACTTCGATTAGTCTTCTAAGAAGTAAAAGAGAACATAATTAATTTATTTCTTATTTTTTATCGTTCATAATATCTACTAATAATGCGTGTATCTTCCACTAATTGCGCGCATGTGTGTGTATTAATGTTCTACTGGCTGAGTCTTTTGACTTACAGATACCAAATTTCGTTCATATATGTTGGGGAAGATAGAAATGTGCACTTAATGGACATCTTTTTAACCATTTAATTTTTAAAAAATTAAGTGGTATTATAGCATTAATAACTTTCGAAAAAATATTAAAAGACAAAAATAAGTGTTCTCTTTTTTAAAAAACCCCCCAAAAATTCTCTTTTTAAAGAAACAAATTTAATTGTCATGAACTTTTTTCTAAGTTTTAACAATTTTTAGAAAATATTTTTTGTACAGTTTTTAACAATATTTTTCGTTGTTGGACTGAAACTAAAATAATTTCAATGTCTAATTAAATATTTTGTTTTGTCACCTAATTTTTTTTTCACTTACCGAAAAAAAAAGGGAAAAAAAAAACCGAGTTTGTTTATTATATGCCCAGTTTACATGAAAAATTAAAAAGTTGAAATAAAATGCCACTAAATTAGATTAACAGTAGAGTTAAACTTCTAATAGCTTATGGTACCATCGGATATAATTCAAGGGGAAGTACATGCGTACAATATACAGAACAAGTGCAAGGCTATTCAAATTAAACAGATTCATGTTTGCAGCAATTTGATGCTTAGAAATATTTTGAGGGGAGAACTTTTAACAAATTATTCATAAAAGTTTTAACAGAAATCAAATGTTATCAATTTCCCCCTCTAATTACTATTTTCAATTACGAGGCACCACGGGGGGGGCTCATAATTGAGGTTGGTTCTCGTTATTCTTGTGGGTATAAGAAAAGGGGGGAATCTGGCTTCTTTAATTAATGACAGGGTCGCGCACTCTTAGGGAAGGGTTGTATCGTGGCCGGTAATGGTCTCTAGGATTCAACCACAGTTCCCGTCAGCTTTGCTCTTGCGGTGGTTCAGTCATTCAAATTTATATTACCTTTTAGTCTATCAGAACAGTGAGTTTATAATACCCTTCTAACTAGTTGATCGCCAAAATCGGCTAGTTATAAATATTATGGAATATTGAAATTTTTTTTTTCTGAAAATTCCTAGTAAGTAGTGTCACTCAAGTCTGAAAATCCCTAGCAAAAATAAAAATTCAATTGTAATTAAATAATGGATTGATAAATTATTTAAATGCTGAGAATATTGAATTCAGCATTACCAATGAAAATACAGAAGTGCATATAATTTCAAAACTACTTAAACGATTGGAAAACTTTTATTTAAAAAACGAAACAAGTGAAATTAAATAAAACTGATTAAAAATCCAATCATCTAGCCATTGTTTTAACGTTATTGTTTTGATTCAACAACTAAAATTTAAAAAAAAAAACATGCATTATCTTTTTCTAAAGTCAATTTTTAAATGTTTTAGGCAGAAGACGTTTGAGTCAAATGACGTTCAGTTCATTGACATCAGTTCTTTCCCAAATTCCAAAAAGATGGATAAACAATTCCTCCTGAATGTTTTAACTCTTTATTTAGGAAATGAGATTGGTAAGCCCTGTGATAAAATATTACTCTCCTAAAACTGTAAGCAAAACTAAATGTTTTGACTATTTAGCTACAAAATATCGTGCATTTCTTAATAATTGCACTAAGATGTATTCACATATACATACACACAAACAGAAAAGTATAATGAATTCATAGCAATCAACATTTTTTCAATCTTTCTCTCTGTGAATGTGTTTTAGAGATATTAGTAGAGTACATTAAAATTTCAATTATTCCTATGTTTAGTTTGTAAAAAGTAAAGAAAAGCAACGTCAGTGATCTAGTATACTCTTTTTTTAACTGTCAATTAATTCAAATTGGTTTATACGAGCATTTTTAAATTGCCTTTTTATTATTAACAAAATTTTAAAGAAGTGCATGGGATTTGAATTTGTTTTGTTCAATTTTAAATCAAAATGCGGAACTAATAGTAAACAAAACTGTGTAAAAATTCAATCATTCAGTTATTTTTAAATGACATCGTTTTGATAGAATAAGTAAAATTAATAAAAATTGTTTTTGTTTTTTATTTATTTTTGTTTCTTAAATGCTCCATATTTCGATTCCTGAGTGATTGTAAATATATATTTTCAAAAGGTCCTAAATTCATCAGAATTAATTTCGATTTTTCAGAATTAATTTAAATTTACTGCAGTGAAATCCATTCGATTCAAACCGATGAGAGGAATTTGTCTGCACCCGGGGGGCACCTCGTGATTGAGGATGAGATGCTTCCGGCATGGTGGTTGGATCTTGCCAATCCGTGGGGCACCTTGTGATTGAGGATGAGATACTTCTGGCATGGTGGTTGGATCGCGCCAACTTGGTGGGTACAAAATAAGTAGGGTATCTGACTCCTCCCATCGATGACGGACGTACTTCCCATGGGGAGGGTTGAGCCGTGGCCAGTGATGGTCCTTAGTACTCAACCACACTTCCCTGCAGTGTTGCTGTTGCTGCTGTCCAGTTATTCAGAAATTTTTCCGTTTGTCTTTAGGCGGGTCGAAGAGTCAGTAGTATGACTATGTCCGCGCATTTCCTAATAAACAAGTTACTATCTTTGCCTATGGCGTGTCTGTATAAAATAGCGTCAGGAACAAACATAAAAAAAATTACTGCCTCCCCCACCTTTTTATTTAACTCTCCGAATATTTGCCTCCTCCAAAACCTTACGTTATTGAGAGTGTTATACAAATTGAACCTAGTAATTATGAACAAAATATTTTTAAATTAATAGGATCTAACAGCCGATTAAATCAACTTGATTATCTAATTAGACTACTGTAATAAATAAATTTAACTTAAAAATATTCATAAATAGATTTTATTGTTAGAATTTAAGTCAAACCCATTTCATTGTTTCGTAAAAATTTTAACTTTTTTTTTTTCCTTCTGCTAAAACTGATCACTTTATACCAAATGATACTTTATCAAAAATTTTAGTTTACTTTTGAATAATCAAAAGGTAGTTCGTGATATTAATGCTTGAAAATTAAAATTTTCTTTTCTTTCTTTCTGTATAATCTGCATAAGCTAATGTTTTGTTTCTAATTCAGATCTATAATGTGATAGTTATTAAAGTATTCAACTGCATTGGAGTTCCTTTCAGTTACATTAATATCTCGTTTTAAAAAAACTCTAGAGATATTTTGGAACGAACGGACCTTGTAATTTGGAGCAGCTGTCAGATGACAGAGATGACATTTAAGTTGACTCCCTTCTCTCCAAGATTTCGCCCCACACCAGAGGGCATTTTGCACTGACGGATTTAACATGCACCAGACCCTCTTACTCGACATTTCTTGGACAGAATCAGGTCTCGAGTCTGAAATCTCCAGGTTTCGAGTTCAAGACCTTACCACTGAGCCACCACAGCCTCGACTATGTTAGAAACAACAGTTTCCGATCAATTTGTTGAAAACAAAATTATTTAAGTTTTCTAAGAAAAAAATTATAGTCATTATAATATACTTTATTTGAAACAAAACTAAATTTATCCTTCTGAAACGGAAGTTGGCATTAAAACTGTAATATTATAAATTTATTATTTATCACATGAAATTGTTTTGGACTGGTTTAAATTGGTTAACCAGTTATATATATATATATATATATATATATATAGAGAGAGAGAGAGAGAGAGAGAGAGAATTTATTTGAAAACAATATTTTTATGAGCACGAACTGCTGTTTTCTAATTTTTAAGATCATAAAATCGTTTCAGAATGAATTAATCTTAGAATAAAAATCAAATGCTTCAATTTTTCCCGCTTAAGAATGAATGAAGTGATATTTCCCCAATGGGGGAAGAGAAAATACTTTCATCAAAACTTTTATTAAATACGAGTGAAGTTCTTTTGACCGTGTTATAAAAAATAAATTATTTAATTTCTTCCCCCCCAAAAAAAAAACATTCCATGAAAATAATAGCTATGATGTCAAATTCAACCTTTTAAAACCGCATCTGCTTTCAAAGAAGTATACATAATAATAATAATGCAAAACTGGTAAAAGCAGGTAAAAAAATAAATGAGATTAAAAGAAGTTAATGAATATTGCAATTAAGGTTATGCGTTATTCATTGCCTACACGATTTCGAGTTTCAATTATTTGTTAAAATCAATTATTCAAAACCTCTAAAAAAAATAGGTTCATGTTCACACACGATAAAAAGAATCAGGCAAAAAAGAAATGATCGACTCTACCAAGTTAAATCAGAAAATACAACGAGATTATCATTCTTAACAATAAAGGCAATTTGTAAGATATGCTAAGTGCTACTATTGTAGTATTTTTAACATTGTTCCATTGTCAGTGCCCGAAAGATGGGGATGATTGGAGAAAGTATCGGGGAGCACAGACTTTCGACAAATGATTCAAAGATAAGATAACAGGCCTCCACAGCAAACACTAAGCATAATAAGGACTATTTCTAAACATTATGCGATAAACAATTACTGCGTAAAAGTTTAAATAAGGAAATGGGAAATTCAAATGAATATTTTGATTACATATAATGAAATATTAAAACAGCATTTTGTATAACTACAATTAACGCAGATAGGGGCATTTATATTTTGCTTTAGTTTCATTAGAATATTTATAAAATTGTATTAAAAATTTTGAACAATTTAAAGTTAGCAATTGAAATGGATTGTCATTAATAATATCAGTATTTATAGTTATCATAAACCTTTGTTAATTATTTTATTTTTTATAAGCATTGTTTAATGCCAATTTCTTTAAAATTTCATCATTTCTTTATACATTTGTTATATTTGGTTCTTATTTGAATATCATTATACAGTTTAGTTTGGCGCAATTATAGCAATGGTGTATACGAACTCACTGACATAAAAAAAGCTCTTGCACCAAAAAATACGAACTTCAAAACAACTATTTAATAAACAATAAGTTAATTGGTTAAATAATGAGCATTTTTAAATCCATTTCAGGTTTCACTAAAATAATAAATAATCGTAATTAAATCGTCTATTTTTAGAAAGCAATTTTATTTAAAGTTTTTTCAAAAGTTTGATATAAGGGTCTAACTCATTAACTTAAAATGAAAACATCTCGAATATTTAGGAAATGTATGCTGATTTCTTTTTTTGAAATTCAGTCAGTTTATTTAGCTATAAATAAGTAATGTAAAAAATGTTTTCAATCCAATTCCTAATTAGGTCAGAAAAGAAAATCTTGATTTTGGTTACTTTTTATTAAATAATTATCGAAACATTATTAAGTATCAAAAAGGATTGATTTTTGCACGGACTGAACTCGCATTCTTCACCTTCACAAGAAAAATACTGAAACCCTTGCATTTTACCGATTGAGCTACTGCCTGTAGATTTCAATTTTCATTACAAACTGTTAAAACTCTATTTAAAGTATTAAAAATTAATTAAGTAATTAATGAATTAATATGGATTAATATTTATTTTTTCATTAATTATGAATATTAATTTATTAATAACATTAATGAATTAATATTTATAATTAATGAAGAAACTTTATTAACATCAAGTGTCTTCCACTACAATTTTAAAAAATGTAATTAAACTTGAGGGGATGAATAAAAAGTATTTTATTCATCCCCTCAAGTAACGATTGAAAATTTCTAATAATAGGGAACGAAAAAAGTTTTTCAGTTAACTATTCATTGTCAAGTACCTTTGTAGCTATAAGGCGATGCATTAAAAAAACATTCATTATAAGAATTTTTACAAACTGAGTCAGTTAATAAGATCGGACAATGTAATAAGTAAAAGGAGAAGAAATGAATGAAAAAAATAAAAGAAATCTCTCAATTTATAATTATTTTTTTTTTTACTATTCTATGACTCGAATCTATAACGGAATAAATTTAATCCTGTCATAAGAAATAAGCATAAATACCCGATTCATAGTTTGCTATTCTATTCACGCCATTTTTCATCGCAACAATTTTTTTTTTATTTCTGTTCAATTATCCTCCTTATTATAAAAATCCTCATCTTGGTTGGCTATGTGTTCTGGAATATTCCTACGTTTAGTTCACTAATGGGAATGCTCAGTGAATCAAGATATGCTCAGATTGATTTATGCATATTACTCCGACTTTGTGATGAATTTCTTTTGCTCATACTCTAATTAAGAGGGCCAGAATAACTAGTTTTATCAAATACTATTCGCATGATTCGTTTATATTATAGCTTTATCTTAACGTTTGAATATATATCAAAAAATATATTCAAATTTTCATGACTCAATTGTCAGTATTTGTGATGAAGTCATGAGCAGGATTCTCAAATAGTTATTTGCACCTATAAAATTTCGAAATTAACTAAATATGTCGAGGTATCAAAATGAGTGAAAAAACTAATTTTTATATTTAAGAATATAGGGACCGAATAAAAAATAAAGAAAGAAATCTAAGTGCTCAGCATATTTGTCCTAATTGCCCCTTTTTAGTTACGCCACTGTTCTGCTCTCTTTCTGGAAAAAAAATATGTACTAGGATTATGAATGTCCAAGTTTGTTAGTAGTTTTATGCATTTCAGTACTAAAATACCATACATTCATTTCAGATTATCTTTCTATCTTTTTACTATAAGATTCGAAGCAGTCTTTAATCTAAGTTTTACGTTGTTACTTTGAGTTTGTCGCTTTTTTTTTTAACTTTCATATTCACAGCAATGTAAGCGTATTTGCCATTGTCTATGCGATAATCGCTAGAAAAAAGGCGATAGCGATTCATAGCTATGTAATGATATTTCTTAATCTAATTTAAATCCTAATTAATTTTCTATTTTTTTATTATTTTAATTTATGTCATGGCATTGTTCATTTTTTTTTTTTGAAAAAAAAATATGTGCGTAAACACAAAATTTATGAAGAAAAGACATTTCTCTAACACTTTAATTAAATTAACAGCCCGCTTCAAAGCAACACTAGGGTTGTTTTAGGGAAGTTCTCGAAATTTTGAAGCGTGGTCCTGTGATGAGTATGATTTTTGTACCTGAGCAAGTACCCTCTCTCGAAAACTCCACACCACACCAACGGGATGACGTTTGACCCCGATGGATTTGGCGGGCATCAGACCCACTTAGATGGTGGTTCTTCAGTGGAACCAGGTCTCGAACCTGAAACCCTCCAATTACCTGACAGATTTAATGTTAAATTGTTTGGCCGAAGAGATTGAATGTGAAAAAGACCCCCTCACACGACGGTTCTTCCTAGAAATCGCGTCTCGAACCTGAAACCCTCTGGTTCCGAAGCCAGGACTTTACCATTAGGCCACCGCGACTCCATGAGTCAGAAGGAGTATAACTTTTATCACGTGAAAGCATGATGTTGTTTTTGGTTGCGGAGTTTCGAAGCTCGAGCAGACAATGTATAATTGAAGCTCGAAATTACTTAAGCAATGAATGAAGCATAAATGTCAATATTCATCAACATTTTTTAATCACATATATTTTTTTTTATCTGCTTTTAGCAGTACTGCATAATCCATTATTACGCACGCTTCTTTGAAAGATGCACCTTAAAAAGCTGACCTGCTTTTACCAGGATTGCTTTATTATTACGTATTCTTCTTTGACAGCAGATGAGTTTTTAAAAGATTGACGTAGAACTATGACATCAAAGCTGTTATTTTCATTGAATGTATTTTTTTTCGGTGGAAATTAAATAATATAATATTTATAATACGTTCAAAGAAAAAACCTCCATTCGCGTTTAATAACAGTTTTCATAAAAATATCACTTCAAAAATAATATCACTTCTTTTATTCTTAAGCGGGAAATATTGAAAGATTTGACTTCTGTTCTGAGATTAATCCATTATGAAACTGTTTTATGATCTCAGAAATTAGAAAAAAGCAGATTGTATTTACAAAAATATTGTTTTCGTAAAACTATATAAATTAATATGTTTAAGAATTTATCGGTAAATAGTTTATTATTTGAAAATAGCATGTATATATAAAGAAAGAGAGAGAGTCGGGAAGGGGGATAGAGACATGTGGAGAAATCTCATGATTGTTTCAAAGCGGTTTAAACTGGTTAATGACATAAATTTAGTAAGAAAAATAATGTCGTAAAAAATAATGTTCTCACATGATAACTTGAAATTTGCGATCGTAGATTTCATTTTTAATCCTAATCAGATTTTAACTCATTTTCTGATGTTCTAAAATTTCATACAAATTTATGAATTGTCAATTGGAATACACCATTTTATTGTTTTCGGGAATTGATTATTAATTAGCCTCCTGTGACAACCAACTACACGGCTATAATATTAATATCAATTCATTTAATAAAGACAAACTTTTATGATATACATATACCTTATCAATCTTTTATGACATACACCTTATTGAATATCACTTTAAAATATTTAAAAACATCACTTCTATTTAAAATTATACTTGTCTTCTGTTGTTTTCATATAATGTAAAAACCTATTTATATATCTACATTATTTATAGCTTAATTTCCCTTAAAATATAATATTTCAATCTCCATCATTGTTGGAGTCTCGTTAACGATGCCAATTATGTGCTTATAGTAAAAATAATTGTCCTTTAAATATAGAAAAAAGCAACTAAAACTAATCATAACTCGCCATTTCTAATTCCATCATCTACTAGCATAAAATGTCCATTCATTTCGAAGAGATGCTTCATTCATGCGGGCTGGACAAGAATTACAACTTCTTTTATTCCTAAAAAGTAAAAGGCGAATGGGGGAGAGGGAAATCTTTATTTAGTTCACGTTCAAGATCTAAGACGCAATATTAAGATTTTAACGCCATAACTAGTACCTGGCAGTGCAATGGCGAAAACAGTCAATTAATGCCAGATTGGGACAAAAGCACAAGGCGGGGTGGCTCTAATTCACGTTGCGGATTTGGCGTTCTTTCTGCCCCCCTCCCTCAAGTCATCATCCACCGGAAAACCCACAATGCACTCGCGAACATCATCGTGGTCGGCCCTGGGTATCGTGTACGAACTCAAATTAAGGCACACAAGAGGCCAAAAAAAGAAAGAGACCAACGGAAAGGCCGCGAAGTCGTGGCATGTAGGACTATGTAAAAAATGATCCTACCTGCCAACGGGTTGAGTGATGGAGATATCAAATCAAGATGGGGGGGCCGGGCCCCACATGGCGCCGATTTCGTAAGGGCCCCCGTTCTTTTGCCGTGGCCCTATCATTAGGCGGCGCCCTAGATTACTACCTACACCGCATACCAATTATTTTCAAAGTACGAGGGGCGGGTTTGCTAGAATTTGGCGCCTTCTCGCTTCATTAGTTGGATCAAATTTCTTTATTTATGACCAGACCATGGATGAATAGATCAAAACTAGAACCGAATCTCTTTTGTAAGATGTAATATTTCGATCAACAAAGAGACAAAATTGTGTGATCTTCGAATTTGGTATTTAGTAAATACAATAATACGCAATAAAATGTTGTAATATTTTTTCAGAAAAAGATGGTTCATATGTCTTACGATTTTTTTAAATGTATAAAGTACTATAATCGTAATACTTTTCGAAGTAATAGAATCATGGTTGCGTAAAAAAAAATATTACCTAGAGGTCTTCATTTCTTTCGCCTCCCTGAATTGGATTATATATCTAGATAGATAAATGATGGAATTATGTCTATCTGTATTTCTATTCTTCTGTAAGTACAATAATTATGGACAGATGTTATTTGGTATGTGGTTAATAATTTGTATATTGTTGTCAAAGTTTCAGCGAAATTTATTAATTGGAAACGAGCTTGTCTATCCACGATCAAAATAATTACAAAACACATATGTATTTAGATTGGTAAAACTTTGCACACGTCTTTTAGCATCCAAATGTAAATCTACTAAAGTGTAGATTTATTTCAAATTTTGAGCCAAATCAATCACGAGTTTAGTATTTCCCAGTCTATTAAATCATAAGCATGCAACGTGAAAACTCAAAAATGCAACAGCTTAAATAAATGATATTTGTTTTGTGATGTGGTTAGTAAAATTGTTCTGCGGTTATTAAATTTTAGTTGAAATTGAACAATAAAGACGCCCTAGATGCAGACTTAATTTTCTTTATGATGTTTAAGTGAGGAACTGTGAAAATAAAACTCTGAGCATTTTTGGGACTCACTGCTTTGTTCAATATCCGCAATTTTCAAATGGAAAGTGGACGGAGGATAACATCTTTATATAGATTTTTATCATAAGAAACTAAGTTTCCAGAAGAACCAATTACAGATGTTATTACAAAAATAAATAAATAAATTTCAAATGAATTACAGTTAATTTCTATTTATTGCATAATGTAAAAAAGCAAAATGTATAAAATTTCAGGAGGTGGAGGAGGAGGAATATTCTTCACATCGAATTTGCACCACTGCCTAAAGCTTTGCAAATTTATTGAATGATAATCAGAATCATCGCTATTTGAGGAGCAGTCCGAAAAATCTATATCACTATCAATATTGCTAACAAAAATAAAATCGCTTTGAGAATCTGATCAGTCATCTGGAATATACTCCCCGTTAATCGCTCAACATTTTCTATCAGCCATTCCTGTAAGAGAAAAGTGGCAAAAAGTGAAGTTTCAAACTCTTTTTAATCCGACTCTAACAACTTCGACACGACCATTAGCCTCGAATATGTGATTGATCATTCTAATTTGTAAAAATTTGAAACTTCTCCGTATCTGTGCAAGATTTGCACTTTTAATCTTTTAATTACAAATTATTTTACCATCACTTTTTTTCAATTCCTACTAGTAATTCACACTTACCCTATATTTATTTATTTATATATCTTGTTCAAATTTTCAATCGTTCATAAAATACTTTTTATTCATCCACTCCAGTTCAAATACATTGTTTTAAACTCGTAATGGATGACACTCGATGTTAATACGTATTTTTTTAAAGATTAATTCATTAATCAAATTGAATTATTTTTTTATAATTTAAATGAAGTGTTTAAGTGTATTCTTTAAGAAGGCACTGACAGATATACAAATATAAATTTTTGAATTAAGGGAGAATGGGGTGACTTCGCATAGCTAAAGAAATTTCGTAATAGTAAATTTAGTAAAGATTTTTCACTGACAAATTTTCAATTTTCTATTACTGCAACCATAAAATGCGAAATGAGAGCAATTCTCTTTTTATTAAACAAACAAACAAAAAATGAAATAAATCTATAAAATTTACAAAAATCCATTGGGAAAATCATATTTTTTTGTATGGAATAATATTCGAAATCAAATTCCATAATGCGTTGAATTATCTCTCGCAAAATTTATGTCTGTAACAGATCTTATTTTAATTAAAAATGCATAAATTAACTTATTTTAATGAAAAATTGAAGGTTTGACAATATTTGTAGATGCAAGTTGTTTTTATTGCTTTGGAAAAAACGTTACCTCAAAAACTGGAGGTTCGTAATTGTAAGGAAAATTTCCGATTTCTTTCAATATCCGATAAAACTTTATTAGAATGATAAATGAGAAAGTGTATAAGCTTCTTCTAACATATATACCTTCATCTATGCATCTTGTAATATGTTCCATGTATGTAAGTGGTTCAAAACTATTCCCCTCAATTTTTGTTACTACAAACAGTTAGTTATGTGCGGAATCATCACGCTTTCCTCAAATAGTTTTGAGTTGTAATGCCATAATAGAAAAAAAATGTTTAAAGATTTTTTCGAAGCTGCGCAATTAGAAAGTTTGCAAGAAAAATAGTATTATTATAAGGAGTTTACCTAAAATCTGTTGTAATTAAGTGCATTACTTATAATTTTTTCATCAGGTCCTTTGAATATATCGTTTTAATTAGAAATAACGTAAAAGGTTCGGAATAATAAGAAGAAAGGAATTTTACCGAAACACCGGACAATAAATGTTTTTATTACGAACGAAAGAATTCTCCTAATCAAAGTATAATAAAAGAAATAAGCTCATTTTAATTCCAAAATAGGGTGATAAATATTTGTATTATTTTCATGAGATGGAATCGGCGGAAAAGAACATGCCTTTTGTGTATAAAGAATTTAAAAAAAGAACGAATCGTCTGCTTATTATGCATCTGCCATTTTACGTCTGCAGTCTCCTTAACGTTTATTGTCCCATTTTAAACCGAGATCTCGTTCTCTTAATACATATCGTTAAATTCTGTCCAAAAGTTTTTTTTCTTTTAAAAAATCGAAAAACAACAACGACTGACTGCCACCGTAACCTATACTTAAAATGATAGGAACATAGAATTCTGTTGTGCGTGTGTTCTTGTCGGAATCAGACGTTTAAAATCATTATTTGAAAGTAAAAAGAAATCACCAAATTTTTTTTAAATGGATGATTGTTTTTCAAGAGTCCTTAAGAAGAATTTCTATATTTCTTCTTTTATTATACGTATTTTTTTTTTCTTTGGATAGAAGAGGAATTTATTATCCTCGTTCATTCCTTGGAACGTGTGATTAGGGCAGTTATTTTTTTCGAGATAAAGAAATTGATTTAAGAAGATGAAGTAAAAAATGAAGACGTGAAACACAACAAGTGGAATTCTTGGAACCATTTCCATATAATTTCTGTTTTCGTCCTTTGTTCGATTCATGCAATAAATGAGCTTTTAGTTATTAGTTTAGTTGTTATTGGCGATTGAAAAATTTAACCACTTTTCTTAAGTAAATAGAAAGCCACCAAATCGTTCAAAGATTTTGTGTATCAAGGGAAATGTGGCAATACTTAAAATAATTCTTCAATAGATTCGATTAAATGAATTCTCCAACCTTGTTTAATTCAGGATTTGTCAAATCTCTTTCTTTCTTATTGGCTTAAAAATTGGGATTCTTATTTATTTTTGAAATTTTTATACATTTCTTATATATTCCTATTATTTTTCTAATATTATTATATTTTCTTACTTATTTTTGAAAATAAAATATTCCACAGAAAGTTTTTGCTATCTAAAAACACTTCTTTTCTCTATTCTACAATTTGCAGCATGGAAATCTAACATTTTTTGAAAAATTTAAAATATATACATAAACTTTTACCTTAAAAAGTTTTCTGTTATTTACAGTTTTGTTTTATTTGATCTTTGAAAAATTTCGTGTAAAGACAAAAAAACTTTTTTCGAACAGTGATAATCCAGTTTTATAGAAAAAAAAATTATACATGATAGTTTAATGATTTTAGTTGCATATTTGCTACAAACCACCAATATTACTACAACATGATGGCAATCGGGTAAAATACGTGCATAATGCGTCACAATTTTCATCATTTATCCGGTTGTATTTTGTATCAAAATATTAATAGTGTGGTTTCGAATATTGCAATATATAAATAAATAAATTGTTTTTCTCTTTTATTTTTCTCAAATAAATAAAAACATAAAAATTTATTTATGATAATTAACCACAATTAATTGGCATAAAGCCTTTCATCAATTGAAAGACATTTGCAACAAATGATTGCTTTTTCGAAAAAATTCATTATGTCTGAAAACGCTAACTGCTCTTATTCAGTTTAATCAACTTTAACCTGGTTGCATTCTATTTTTCAACCTGCTTGAATATTTTGATTTGTACATCACATAGCATTAAGCATTTAAAAGTAAACAAAAAATGTGTGAGCATTCACAATAATCAAATTATCCCCCTTAATAACACTTATTCACTTAAGTTACGTACACCCTATCTCACCACTTGGATATAAGTTCAACAAATAATTTCCTCGGATGCATGTTTAACATAAATATTATTGCAACATTTCGAATATTTGATGGAAATTTTTGAATAAGATCAGACTTTATAATTCTTAAAGGAAACACCTTCCTAATAGAGGCATAGTGAAAATAATTGGCGAACAGGATAATAAGCATTTTCTGTCTTCCATCTTTAATCGTCATCAGAGCTTTAGCAAATTAAAACGGTACCTACAGATAGAAATCATTTTTTCAAATCTTTATGATATTTCACTTTAAAAAAAATCCTGTAAATGCATTCAGGACATCTATCCTCCCTCACGATTCCCGGCCTCAATGCCATAGCTTCATACAGAACACCGAAACTTTTATACCCTATCATTTAAATTTGTCAGGGATTAATGAACCATGTAAATGCAGAGTGGGAGTTTAGAAAGCATTTTATAGTTAAAATATTTTGTTTTATGGCACTTACCATTGGACAAGCCGCTGTTACGAAGACTGCGATTTAAGCCCAAAGAGAGAGTTTCTAGTTTTAGTTGGCCAACTAGGACCAAGGGGAGGACTTTGCCATTCACGCATCACTCATTCACTTGCACAACCCTTTTTTTTACAAGAGGTTCCCTTCACACATTTCAAAGAGGAAGTATAGTTCTTATGATCTGACAACAGCTAAAAATTAAGGGGTTAATTTCCAATTCTACTAAAATTCTATAAATCCAATACAACGCTAGCCGTAGAGTTATCGTTTCATTGTACCATAGATGTCTTGGAATTATTGTTTTTAAGCATTGTATTGAGAACACATATATGAATTCACATTAATGATAACTTAGCTCTTACCTTTAAAGTTTCAATAGTCCTTCATTGCACCATTATTCTAGGAAGTAAACAAAAGTAATGCTTTATGACATTTAGTTCTAAAAAGGAAATTAATTATATTAAAGTAATATCTTTTTTATTTATGACTGCCTGATACAGCCATACTTTTTATTTATCACTGCTTAGGAAGAAAATACAAAATTATTTTTTAATGAAGGATTCATCATAACTTTATGTAGAGAAAAATCGTATGTTTGAGACAAAAATTTGAATCATTTATAATATAATAATAGTTGCAAGACAGTGCTTCAGTTGTTATATGAATTTTTAGTTTAGTTTAGTTATATTAACGTCCCGTTTTAAAGCAACACGAGGGCTATTTTGGGACGGACCTCGTAATTTTGAACCACGGTCAGATGACGAGGACGACACCTGAAGTGGCACCCCCCTCTCCACACCAAGCCACACCAGCGGGAGGACGTTTGGCCTGACAGTTTTAACGTGCAAGAGACCCCCTCACACGACGGCTCTTCGGTGGAATCGAGTCTCGAACCTGCAACCCTCCGGTTCCGAAGCCGAGACCTTACCACCAGGCCACCGCGGCCCCTGTTATATGAAATCAGCTGTTATCGAGTATGCCGATGAACGTATGATAATGTACATATGTATGTATGCATATGTATATGAATATATATATATATAGTGACAAAAGTCATGGGATGACTGTTAATATCGTGTCAGTCCTCCTTTTGCCCGGCGAAGTGCAACAACTCGACGTGTCATGGAGTCCACAAGTCGTTGGAAGTCCTCTGCAGGAATATTAAGCCATGCTGTCTGTATAGACGTCCATAATTGTGAAAGTGTGGATGGTTTAGGAGTTTGGGCACGAACGGACATTTCGATGATGTCCCATAAATGCTCGATGGGATTCATATCGGGCAATCTAGGTGGCCAGATCATGCGCTGGAATTGTCCGGAATGTTCTTCAAACCAATCGCGAACAGTTCTGGCCTGGTGACATGGCGCATTGTCATCCATAAAAATCCCATCGTTGTGTGGGTACGTGAAGTCCATGAATGGCTGCAAGTGATCTGCAAGCAGCTGAACATAACCATTTCCAGTCAATGACCGGTTCAGTTGCACCAAAGGACCGAGTCCATGCCATGTAAAAACAGCCCACACCATTATTCAGCCGCCACCAGCTTGAACAGTGCCTTGCTGACAGTTTGGGTCCATGGCTTCGTGGGGTCTGCGCCACACTCGAAATCTACCATCAGCTCGTAACAACTGAAATCGTGACTCATCTGACCACGCCACGGTTTTCCACTGGTCTAAGGACCAGTCGATATGCTCACGAGCCCATGAGAGTTGCTGCAGACGATGTCCGTGCTGTCAGTAAAGGCACTCGAGTCGGTCTTCTGCTGTCATAGCCCAAGGAAGACAAATTTCGCCACACAGTCCTATCGGACACGTCCCTCGTACGTCCCACATTGATTCCTGCAGTTATTTGACGAAGTGTTGCGTTTCTATTAACATTGACCATTCTACACAGACGTCGGTGGTCTCGGTCGTTAAGTGCAGGTGGTCGCCCACTGCGCTGTCCATGATGGGATGTGATGCCTGAAATTTCATACTCTCGGCACACTCTTGATACTGTGGATCTCGGAAGTTGAATTCACTAACGATATCCGCAATGGAATGACCCATGCGTCTAGCTCCAACTAACATTCCACGTTCAAAGTCTGTTAATTCTCTTCGTGCCGCCATAAATCCCGAAAAACCTGTTCACATGAATAACTTGAACACAAATGAAAGCTCTGGAAAACGAACTGCGCATTTATACTTTTTCGCTGCGATACTACTGCCATCTGTATATTTGCATATTGCTATCCCATGACTTTTGTCACTTCAGTGTATATATATATATATATATATATATATAATATATATAATATATATATATATATAATGCATGATGCAGAAGGCCATCTCATATGCAAATAAATATAATTTTTATTTTTATTTTTGCATCTTGTTATTTATATAGCAATTACCTTTTTCTAAGTCACTACAAAACACAACCTTTCTTTATCATTCTCACCTTTTAATAAAATGATTCAAAACATTAATACAATTCGCATTCAACATGAATGATAACAATAAAGAGGAAATCAACTTTTTCCATATGTAATTAATAGAGAGCTGTAATTTATATAATTAAAACCTTTGCTAAATCCCTTCTCTTGCTGAGTACAATTTGAAAGAAGTCATTGTATAGCTGTTTGGATATCTGCAGGGGTCAAATGTAGATATTATCAAATTAGTTATCAATCATGATCACATTAAAGAGAAATTATCATCAAATTAGGGGCTTAATAATAGTTATTAATTTAGTCATGATTGTATCTTCTCTTTATGGAGGGAATAATTTCCATATTGTCTTTTGTAGAATTCCGAAAATGAATCTTGTAAGTGTGCTGCAGATTTAAATAATCCAAGAGCGTCCGCTTTTGAAAGTTATTAGGTGAGTGTTTAAAAAAAGTTAAAGTAAGTTTTTCAATGATAATTACATACGTTAGAAGTGTTTTAATGAAGTCATAATAATAGTAAGAAGTAAAGTAAACTTTGTGCGACTCGTTTTAATTAATGGATAAAAAAAGTAAGAATCTCTGTATTAATTACTTCTATCTTTTTGTATTTAATTAATAATTGGTTGTTTTAAATATAATGAAATGAATTTTTTTCTCAAATCCGCCAACAGGTGCCAACAATCTATAAACTCAAAATTGACTTTAATGATTTTTTTTAACTTATAATTCAGTCGTGAGAATCAATAGTGAACTGGTCAGGCACTTTTATAACGCTGGGCAGAGTTAAATATATCCCCCAGCGGTTGGGATTCCTAATAGAAATGGGATATATCGAAATACCAACCTGTTTTAACTTGTACAGATAAACATTTCTTAGGTGTGCTAAAAAAGCTAAACATGAATAAAAATTAACTATGGGGTAATAACTCATCATTTATTTGCATTTTAAATCAGATTAAAGCAAAAATCAATGAACTAAAGTCTGTTATTTTTATTATTTATCTTGGTTCATTATATTCACTTTTCGTTGGACATTTTGAAAATCATTCCTATTATTTTCTTTTGTCAATGATATATTTTCCCTCAATAATAGGTTACTATTTATTTCAATTCGATTTTAAGGATTAGTTTAGTTTGAGAGTTTGTGAATATTATGTATAAAGAGGTCCCACTCATTAGAAACAAATGTTATCGAAGGAAAAAGTTACATTGTGGTGTAAGAGGCAAAGCTAAAATTCTTTATGAAATCTCCAATTTCACATTTAAAAAAAAATGTATGATTGATTGGATCTAATGCCACTTGGTCATACCAAGCCCGAATGAGCGGAGCTCTTTCGAATGAAGGCAGAAGTGAGCACCTTAGGTTGTTAACGAGCACCATTAAGGTGAAAGGACGACTTTGCTCGAACACACAAGCCATAACCCTTTTTAGGGGATGGTCGAACTCATTCATCCACACAACTCAGTCACAATTTAGATCCAAATCAGAGACCGACTCATCCCTGATTCAGCACCCCCAGAAATATAATTTGTTATGGGAACTTGGAGAGCTTTGCAGTCACGACCTATTTAACGTGCCCCAACTGTCATTAGCCAACATGGCAGTCTTCGGTCGGGACGAGGACAGAACTCGCTACCTTTCGGTTACGAGACTCACGCTCTACCAACCAAGCTACCGCGGCCCTTATAATTGATTGTAGTAAATGTTAACGAACTGAGATCTGATGATTCATAACATACTTAACTGTTAAAATGTTCTCCCTGCATTATTTTTATTTTGGATTCTACATTCCATTTTTTTTCTATTAACAGATCACTATATCTTTTTAACCGATTTTAGTGATCAATTTTGATTTGAATACTTATAGACATTATGAATAGAGAAGACCCCACTGTAAGACCCCAATTTGATGTTACTACATATTTACATCTAAATACATTTCAAATAACATTTTTTTAAAAAAATTCTTAAGCACTCTATCAATACGCATGAGATTCTCCACTACAACTTTCTTTAACTCATTTGTGGCAATCACATCTGAAATATAGTTAACATATCTTCAAGTAATAAAATACATTGTCAACCAGAAAATAAGTGCACAAATTTTCAAATTTTAATCAGCCAATTAAAAGTTTTGTAATTGCAGATTTTTTCGCCATTCTCTTCAAAAAGTCCGCCAAGGAGGTCACATATAATCTTCGGAGGTTACTAAAATCGATTGCTGCGATTTCACCTTCATTGAATATTATTTACACACTCAAGTAAAAATTAAATTATTCTTCGGACAATCTTTGATCTTATGATTATATCTTACATCGTAATTACGGCAATCGAAGCCATTGTTGACAAATTACGTATTCCGTCTTTGTCGTTACTTAGGTATTCATGAATTCAAAAATCGTATTTAATGAGTTGTTAATCGATTTGATTTTTTTATTTTTAACTTATTCAAATATTTGATTCTGATTGATAGCTTAGAATCATTCACTTTTATCGTGAATTAATGTCCATTTAAAAATTGATAGTTTGGTTTTAAATCCGTTATTAAAATGTACATATTTCTACCGTCATAACATAAACAACCAATTCGGCTCAATAGTTGCTTTTGAGATAAACATGAACCACATAATTCTGATTTAAACTGTAATTTTCTTCTTTAGAAATTCCACTATTCGATTTTATAGTATATTATTAAATATCTTAACTACTGAATTAATTTTTTTGTCGAGAGAGATCTAAAGATATTTTAAATTCTGAGTACCAGAAAACTTTCTATTTTTATTTTTAACGAATTGAAATTTATAATATTTTTTTTAACCTTTGCTCGTTTTGTGATTTTAATATTTTGCTGTATTGTATAATTCATTTATGTGGATTTAGTGGACTGTAATTAGGAATGGATGATTCAGTAGGTAAAGGTATCACCTGTTGAATCATCCATTCCTTCGGAATTCAGAATTTAGTGCCCAGAGATTTATACAGAAAAGACAACAACATGGGTTTTTATTATTATTATTATTTACTTAAAAAAAGTTTCAATTGATTGTTTGAGATATACAGCATACGTCAAAAATCATGAAAAATTCAGATTGCTGTTCGTGGAAAAAAAAAAAAGATTCCTTTAAAAAATTCTTAGAATGAGTTCGAGCAAAATTTTATATGAATCTAGTAGGAATATATTTTTCCCCTTCTTTTCACAACTTAGTTTAATAATATTTATTTAAATCAAATTTTCTTTACAACGAAAGTTTTAAGTGAATGACGAGACTTTTTAAAATAGAGGTTAGACTGTATTTTTTTATTCTCGTTATGGTTCAATAGTCTATTTTTGGTATTGTCTTTAGCATATAGACATACAAAAATGACCTTTATAAGTCTCCAAATGCATTTTATTCTAAATAATTAATTGGCATTCGTAATAACGCTCGTAACACCAAAGAAAGAGTAGATTTGCTGTTTAGTTCTATTACAATATATCAGTTTTACAGGTGCCACATTGGTAGATTTTGTGATACCAGATATTTTGCTTTTATAGTTGTCACATGACTAAGCAACCAACATAGACACTATTTATTTGCATTACAGTCTTTCTGAATTGTCATTGGTATTAGTTGTTAATTTTATCAATACTGCTTCGTTCTGTGGTGGTGGAATGGTAGGCTGTACACAACAAGAAGGTAGCTTCTATTATTTGTTCCCATTATCTAGATACTCTGCTTTTACAGTTATCACATGACCAAATACCAATATAGATATTCTTCGTTTGCATTACGGTACTCCTGAATAGTCATTAGTTGCAATTTTTCTCTTCAGATATCCAGATATTCTGCTATATAGTTGTCACATGACCAAACACCAACATAGAACCCACTCCTTTGCATTACAAACCTTCTAGGCTTCCATTGGTATCAACTATTATTTGCTTCCGGTATTTAGATATTCTGCTTTTATAGCTGTTACATGATCAAGAACGAATATAGAATCATTCATTTGCATTTCAGTACTTCTGAATATGCCATTGCCATCTTTCTGTTCATCTGCATTTAGAAAGAAAAGGGTTTTCAGAAGATGGCATGGATTAAAGTAATTAAGTTTCCCTGGCATCTCATATGTTCTTATTTGGCATAAAAACAAGAAATAAATAATCATTAACAGGGTGCGTAGCCTTACGAAAAGTCCTTAAAAAGTGCTTAAATTTGAAAACCATTTTTAAAAACCTTAAAAGTGCTTAATTTTCTCTACAAGTGCGAAGAAGATGTTTTTTGTTTCCTCATTAGATATTCCTCTTTGTTACCGAATTGGACCAAAACGATACCTCTGGGGGTACTGAATCAGGGATGAGTCGGTCTCTAATTTGGATCTAAATTCCGACTTGCTCATGGATGAATGAGAGTATAAATGAATTCGACCACCCCCTAAAAAGGGTTGTGTCGTGTGTGTGAGCTAGAAGTCGCACTTCTGCCCTCTGGGTGCTCAGGGGTCTTTACCCTCAGAAGCTACTGCACCCCCTTTCCGTGAAAAACACGGACACGACAACAACAACCGAATTGGATGAATGAGCTAAATCGATAATATACTTAAATATTTGTTTACGGGATATATCAAAATTGGAAACCGACGAAAAGGAAGCATCCGGTGAAGAGATAGAAGAGTTCCAACCCATGTTAAAATATTGGTTAATGATCCTTTTTTTTTCTTTTCCCGGCCATGTTTTCAACATTGGGCCCCGTATTGAAATACTGGAATGGTTATTCCGAAACAGCAAAATATGAAATATGCCGAACTTGTTGCAACTGGAGAAATGTTTCTACTTCTTTTGCATATAATGTTCTAAATAGTTCTTTTCTTATAAATGTTGATTTAAATTTTTGGTAATTATGGCATTTTTCCTTTTTAATATCTTTTTTGTTTTTGTCAAAACCCAAAACACATAATTTATTTTACAATAGAGAACATTAAGCAAATATTATAAAAATACAGAAATAAATATTAAAATTTTAAAAATACACATTTAAAATTAATTTTAAATATATTTTTTCAATAAAAATTATGCATTATAATAAAACAGAAAATAACCTAGGGTTTGAAAATACGAAGGTTTACATATGCGTACATGTACAAAGGTGCTAGAGGGAAGTACGAACATTTTTTTAAGTTTCTTTTTCAAACTACATTTTTTTTAAATGCTTAATTTTTGCAGCACTTTCTTGCTAAGCAGCCTGATTAAGGAATATCACTATAATTAAGTAATAGAATAGTTCAGAGTAACATAAAACTGTTTTTAAAAAATCAGAGTCAAATATTTAGATACGATTCTTCCGAATAGAATGGACCAAATTAGATGCTATTTCCTGTTTTGAGAATGTTTCATTAGCAAGACATAGGAGATGTTTAGAAAGTATCACCATGGGAATTTTGCTTTCTGAGTTTCATTCGCATGTAACTTGAGGCAGCATTTTAAGGAATTATTTAAACAAGAAAGGATTAAGCAATCAGTATTTCGTGAAAATATTTTTTTTCCTGTTATTGTGAGTACCAATGATTTATTTTAAAGAAAATAACGAAGTTTTTAAAAGTTTGATCCTGTTTTGTCATAGACAATGCCTTTGAGGGACATTAAAAGCGTAGTTAACTCTTGACTCTCCTGCTGACTATTGATAGTGAAATAAAAAGATACTTCATGATAAATAAAAACTAATTGAAGGAAATAATTTGTTTTATTTAAATTTGAATGAATTAGCTTTTTGTAATTCAAGTGATATTATTTGTAATCCAAAGTCTCTTCTTCTTCTTTTTTTCGTTTATATTTGCTTACAAATGTTGGGAAATCTGAAAAAAAGAGCTTTCTAAATTTATATGACTCTAGTATTAATCTATACGATCTTGCCTGAGGTCTAAATTCATAACTTAAAGATCTTGAAGAATAAAACACAAGTAGCTCCAAAAAACATAACTTTGCAAAAATTATTAATAACTGTTTTCCAATTTAAAAGCTTTTCTGATGAGATTGAAACAGATTATTAGAGCAACAATTTCAGGGGAACAAATATCTTACAATTGTGTTAATATCAGCTGTGAAGCATTAGAAGTAACAGACTCTCATGCATGACTGAACTAAAACCCTTAGACACTCCAAGATTATAAAATTTTTAGAATATCCATATATTTGGGATTCAAAATTAAATAAAATGATATCATACAATAAAATTTTATTAATTGAAGCTAAACAAAACCTTTGCTGGAATGGAAAATGATGGTGGGTTTTTTGAACTGTATACTTTCTCAAGTTAAAATTTCAAAAGTTCTGCTGAAGCGATCTATGTAATCTAACCAGTGCTGATCTGTTAAAATTCAAGGGTTCATGGTCTTTGGGGGGGGGGGGGCTGGGACCACAACCGAAAATGATAGTCTGGTGTAAAAACATTATACTGGTGTATAAACTAGCGCATAAACATTACCCTTAAGGAATGAATGAGCTCTTAACTAATGATTTGCAACAAGTGGATCTTATAATTTTTGGATCCATCATTGAATCTGACAATAATTTATTTGTTATAACTGCAAAGAGAGACAGAGAGATCCAAAAAGTTATTTTAAAAATAATTTGCTATTTTAAGTGTTTTGAAAGAAATCATTTTTAAAACTTCGGAAGAATTTTTCATTCAATCTAATACTAAGTCTGAAAAATTATTCATTTGTTAACAACTACTATTCAAGACATAAATTCGGCAGTTTTATTCTACCTTTATTTTATGCAGTGTTTAGAACAATTTTTGGCATCACTGAATGCGCAGACAGTGAAGCAATTATAAACGCCCTGATATTAAATTAATGATAGGATTCCAGAATATTTATATCTATTTAAAACAGAAAATCAGAAAATGATTTTAAAAAAATTTACAATTTAACATGTTAATGAAATATTTTTTTCAAAAAAAGGTACATATTCATTTTAGTTTTAGGATTTAAATCAAATTTTGCATCCTTGCGAAAAAGAGACGCCGATGTTAATTGCTTTTTTCAGTGACTCAGAAAAAGTCGCCAACCTTTAGTCATTGACATGGAGGCTTGGCGCCTTTCCTGCAACCCACGGTGCTCCTCCCGGCCTTTCCCGCAACAACTTTATCTTGCGCCTTGACCTTGCGCTCACCGGTGCGGTTGATAACAGTGCTCTTACCCTACCGCACTGCCTGCCTCCAAAATCACTTTATTAACTCCGCCATTCATGGTCATTTCGTGGCCTTTGTTGGAATGGAATAGACTTAATGTCGTTTTTTCGAGGAACGCAGATGAAGTTATTAGTGGTTTGGACTGAAGCGGTTGTTCGCGAAACGGAAAAACACACAAGAACTTTTTTTAAAAAAAATTCAACAAACGGGACAGTAGCGATTACAGGATCGGAAGAAAAAAAGTCGCGATTTTTATTTTTATTGAGTCATTTTTTTTCGACACTTTCTAGTAACCGAGGGAAGTCGAGAAATGTGTTTGTATTACCGCCATATAGGTGAAATAAAGACTACTTTACGAAGTTGGTTTTAAAAAACTGTTTCAAGGCTTAAATTATTTTTTTTTTAATTGGTGGGCAGGATCGTCCTTAGGTGGTGCGTCACACGAACGAAAACAATTGCGGTAAACAACTTAGGTTTTCAAAATCAAATGGCGTGAAATAAAGAACAACAAGTGATATATATTTTTAAAAAAAAATTAAGTCTATTCTTACTTAGATCAACAAAGAAAATTTTTATTTTAGTTATTTTTTGTTAAATAATTACAATTAATAGAAATATGTATATACATATGACAGAATCTCAATATTTATTGGCAAAACATACGTTCATAAATAGGCCAACTATCGTGGACTAATGAAGTTATTAAACGTATGAATTCATCATTCATTTAGGAATTATGAATGGTGGAAGGACATTCTATGAAGCAATTTAAAAATAACTGTGGACTAATAGAGTAATGATGAATAATGGAATTCAAAAGCCATTCAAAAATTGGACTAATAGAACTATTAAATGTTTGAATTCGTTACTCATTTCGGAATGATGGAAAGGCATTCAAAGGCCATTCAAACGACATTCTAGGAGGACATTCAAAAAATTTTGTGTATTAATGGAAGTATTAACCTTTTAAAATAAAAAAGTAACTTTCTAAATTGAATGTTATACCCTTCTGTAATGGCGACAGGAGCATAAGTCTTATCTGTCTCAACTGAGTTAACACTGCTGAGCTTAATAAAGAATCAGATTCAATATCACGAGGCCTTGTAGAATGCTTGCCCTACCAATTAATTGTTAAATATATCCCCATTATAATAATAGTTACATAAATTTTTTACCAGTTTGGCTTAAGTTCTCAGAATAATTGCATCTAAGAAGTTTAAGATCCAGAACGCTAAATTACTTTTTGTCCTATAACAAAAATCTTTTATTTCATAAAGCCAGCATTGAAAACTTATAAACGCCATGACAAAATATTATTTAAAATTAGATTTAAAAAATCCATGATACGAATAATGAAAATTACGAAGCTCTTTATAAGGATGAAGGCATCATATCATCATTATCTAAGAATGACTTTAAATGCCTTCGTGGTTAGCGAAGGCATTCATGGAAGACATTTTGAGCACACATTTAAGTCCCTTTTCAAAAAACTTTTTTTATTACATTTTTATCTCACATTCTTGCGTATGATGAAAGTGTGTTGTTTAACCATAAATCTTATTGGATTGAGTCCTTTCTGATAATTTAATAATAATATACATTTTATTTATCTATAAATTCTCTGATAACTCCCAGCTCTTAAAAATAAGTACGTTAGATTTTATATTCACACAGCACAAACATAGGTCACTTGAAAAATGTAAATATTTAAATAAAAAGTAATCACTCAAAAAAATTTAGTTTCATTGTTTTGTATATACATTCATTGCTCGTGTCAGAGCTCATACTAGCTCATTACAGTTTATGCCACAAGGTGGCGCTGTCTTGAAGTGGTTCATGAACTTTTTAAAATTCAGATGATATGCATTTATAAAAACATTGAGTAACGAGAACTATAGATGAAATTTCTATTGTAATAACTCTGCAAAACTCATTTGGAAGCTTTCATTATTTGTTTTTCTCTCATTTGTAAGCTTGACTTTCTTTCTTTATATTTTTTAATTTACAAGGAAAATAAAGAATTGTTTGCAATATGGTGCGTTATGTAAGAGATTAAACGATCCGTAACTCTCAGTATTGCACACATCTTTACTGTAACACTAAACTCTCAAACATAATTATTTTTTTAAAAAAGTCGTCATCCTAAGAGAAAGCCTTCATTAGAAATAAAATTCAGTCACTTTAATATATTTCGCAGATAATTTCATTCTTAAAATAATTTATAAAAATATTTGACTGTCAAGATTAATACATTTGCGATTTCTAAATTAAGAATTGATAGTTAATGAATTTAAATGAAATTATATTTTAATTTTTCTTAGAAAGTTTGAAAAACATCGTTTGTCTTTATTGGAAAAGCATCAGTTGCAATGTATCCATTAGAGGGATGTATATTAATCAGATACTCCTCAAGTATTTTTATGTTCAAGAAATAAAGATCTAAGACATTTATCTAATGAAATGATTCATGATTTTTAAATTTTTTTTTTATTTCACAATAAAATTGAATTATATTTACGAATTGGAATTAGTGGACAGTTTGTCATGAGCATTTCAGATTTGTTGAATTCTACATTGTCACGAATTTATTTGACAGCGTTTCCAATCCGTCGGTTTAATTTTCATGAATGGGCAATTTCAGTTGTTTTTCAGATTCTAACAGCAACTTACTAAAGGTCGTAAAAATAGAGTTGTAACCTTGAAGAGTTCTTCAGCTAAAAAAAAATTGAGCTGAGCCTTTATTAATATTAAAAAAATTAATGAGATCAGATAATTCATAAAAAAAACTCCAAAAAATTCGCTAAATAATTATAGAAAAATAAATGACGCTGACGTCTATTTTATGCTTCTTTATTTTTATATGTCGGTTTAGAAGAATTGCCTGGAAATAACAATAAAAGGAACATCTGCTTCCTGTCCTGTATTTTTTCCCGTCGTTCAAGTACAAACATCATTTAATTATTGGACAATAATATTCCTTTCGGTTTTTTATTATGGAAGCATTTTAATGATCATTTCATTGTTTATTCATGATAATATATAAGAGATGAACTCTTGTTTTAAAAGAAGATTTTGTTAAGTCCATGAGCATTTTAAAATCATAGAATACTGACTTATTTATAGGACAGGTTGTTATTGAAAAAAATGAGAAAGATAATAGCTTAGTAATTAAATCATTTTATGAATGCAAATGCAATAAAATTAACAATGCAAAATTAATAAACAGAATTTTAATGAATGTCCTTTTCAATTTAATTACATATTTTATGCGTTCTTTTCCTTTTTCTTTTTTATTTATTTTTTTGCTCTGTTATTAATAACTTTTTTTCCCTTTATTTTTTCGATTTATTTAAAAATATATTTGGAGCAAAGAGACACTTCTTTAGAAATCCAGCTATCTGAAGGATGTTTATCAACCTATTTTTCTTTTAAAAGTGACTACTTCCTTCATTAAATCCTAACAAAAGCCCCAAAGCAATGCATATCAATGGAACATCTTCGTTACAGGCTGTCGAGATTTCTATGACTTAATAACGAACGCTTTACAGTCCGGATGATTTACAGGTTGCATAAGATTCTTGTAAATCATTCTGGCCTAAGAAGATGCAGTTATTAAGTAATGAGAGGTAACAATATTAGCAGAATTAATAAGGACGAGTTTTTCTTTCTTTCCGGTCTTGTGAAATGACAGATTTTCTTGGGGTTGCCAAGTTTGGTTTTCGAATTATATGTAATTATGCAGATGAGGAAAATCGTGATGAAAGCAGGCTTGTTTGTTCTAGATGAAAATTGTACTTCAGGAATTTTTAGATTGTTTGTGTTTGACAATGGATAAAAGTGTATGTCATTGTTGGATCTGAATCTTTGATTTTGTAGGCTAAAAAGACGTTGATTTAAAATATTTATTTGAAAAATATCAAGTAAATTTAGACGCTTCATTTTAATAAATTTTTGTAAATATTTTAAATATATGAAAATTAAAAATAAATATAATATTTAATAATTCATAGTAAATATATAAATTTAAATATAACTTGTGTTATACTAAGTTTGAAATTTTACTATAGATTTTTAGAAACAGATTTGTCACAAAAGTCTGTCCATGTTTATAAATGTTGTAATAATGAAGCAAACGTAAAAAAAGAGGTAAAGACTTGGCTAATTATTCTTTCCCAAGTTCTAACATTATTCCAATATTTTATAATTCATAGAATTTGTATTTTTTACATATTTACCTTTTCATCTGACAATTGATATTTTAATAATTTTTAATTGACATGCGCGTGAGCTGTTGTTCGGTCCCGAATCCCAAGGCAATTGCCTTTCTTGCTTAGTTGGAAACTGCCATTGTTTTTAATTGATATTTTTGCTTATTATCTTTAATAGCTAATTAGATAAAATCACTTGTTAAACATTTTTTTTTGTGTAGATATTCGACAATTATGGCTCATGGATTTTAATTTTATTCTTCTTTTCATGGTGTTGCCTATTTGTTCCACTTGTATTATAGATAAATATTGAAACTAATTAATTTTAATAAGTATCTGACCTGGATAAGTATTTTATTTTTCCTTTTTCCATTATTTTTTTTATGTAGATTCACACAATTGCATCTGTATAATTATATGATAGTGCAATATATGGATAAAATGTTTTTCTTATCAATTTATAAAAATAAAATGTCATAGTATAAGTAATATAAAATCGAGCTGTGTTGAATTTTATTTATCAATATTGTTAAAAAAATTACTCAAAAGTAAAAGCTAATCTTATTGTTTCGTTGTAATCGAAAAACTTTTGTTTCCTTCAATCCAAGCAGAAAAATCTTTCTCCTTTATTACCTTTAGTTAGTCGGTTACATGTGGGTTACATTACATTACACTATAACTTTTATAACTACATGTAACCTATTCCAATTCATATAGCGTCGCAGATGATATTTTAATCTTTTTTTAATATTATAAAGCAAAATTCAGATTCAAATCTGGCAGTAAGGGTTATTTATCAAAAGATGAAAAACAATATTAATTATTTCTATCAAATCTGTTTAAAAGACTCCTTTTTTTAAAAAAGGGATTATGTGTATCAATATTTCTAAAACTTTTTCGTCCTTTAAGTTAATGGCATTTTATTTGAAACCTGCGCTTTTTTAGACTATAAATCGAGATTTAAAGAAAATTGTTCGGAATAATATTAAGTAGCGGAATTTTGAAAACGCTTTCGTCCAAATTCAGCACTTTTATAACTAAATTTGGTGAAAAGTAATTTAGATTCCTAGAAACGTCTTTTATATAAAATTATTGTAAAAACTGTTTTTAATTAACTTTTTACTTATTATTAAGTAATCTCCAATTGCATATCTCAAGAAAAATGCTGCATCTGGGGAGATATTTATAAATTCCGTTTCTAACATGATGTTGACCCTCTTGGCAGTACTTTCTTCAGTTCAAAAACATTGCAGGCAAAGTTTAAGCTTTGGAAATGCACAATGTGCATGCAAAAGAGAAACGCGAAATTGGAAGGAAGCACAGTTCATAGAAGCTATAATTTTTCACTGCTCTGAGAGTCATAATTTTTAAATAATTAACGATCACACAGTGATCCTATTTTTCTAAGCAAGAATTTTTCTCTACTCACTTGATGATCGGAAATATTATTGTAAAATCGTGTTGTATTATTAATAGATTTAAATGCATAACGCATTATAAAAAAGACAATTATTAAATCTGCAAAATGAAAAAAACGCTGAGACAATGAAATACCACAGTAACTATTCAAAAGCCATCCGTGGGTATCACTTTCATTACTGTAGCTTTATCTATTCAGATTAAACAAAGTCATTAAGTATACTCTTTTTTCTCTAAGTACCAGTTCAATACATTCAGCTGGAATGTGCTTATGATCAACAAGAAATTATGTTCCTATAAAACAAAATAAACTTTAAAAATTAATCTGCTAATTACAATCTATAGTTACATATTTATGTAAAATCAGAAACGTGAGCATAAATTAATTAAATAATTTTAACTGCTTAATCATCAGACATTACGACTTTTTAATGTAATTTATTTCACTTTTCATTCTATTTTCATTTTGTTTCGTGTACATTTTTTTTTCTAATGAAAATTCGTATAGAAATTCGCACAAATCAGAGAGATTAATTTTTTTTTCAAAACCTTCTCAAAAAAAGAATGTGAAAAAAAAAATTTGCTCACGACAAGAGCAATCTTATTTACTACAATAGCAACCAGATCCGTGTGTAACTGAAATCGTGATTAAACACCATTCCTCTTTTTTGCAATCTAGAACTGAATGCAGTCACGAATTTTTTCAGGGTTTTAAACTGGTTCACTCTTTCTTGCTTTATCTGTGTACCCACAATTTTCGTATTCCTGAAAGAGATTTCCAACGTTGATTAAGCAGAATCTGGCCTATGGAACAAGATTGATAATTTAAGGTAATTGTTGACCTTCGCTCCGTTATCATATGTTCTTAACTAGATAATCATAACCACCGTTCCGTAGCGAGTGTTAACAGTAGGTTTTCTTTGGCAGATTTGATCAGTGAAATTTTTGTTTTAAAGAAAAACCTGCTGTATACAATTAAGTTATTTGGGCGTGAGATCGTTATTATATATTCTGTAGAAGACCATTAAGTTGCTTCAGCAAACTCTAAATAAAAGATTTCTTTCTCATTTTTTAAACCCTTTTCGTCAAAAAGAATTCTGAACTCTTATTAAAGTATAGATAGTTCCTTTTTATCTATTTGTTACAAAAATAAGGATGCTATTAGTACACAGACTGTTATTGGCAAAGGATTTGGGAGGGGGGAGGGTTGCCGTAGCACCAATC
Organism: Argiope trifasciata; assembly: GCA_026543055.1. Lineage (NCBI taxonomy): Eukaryota > Metazoa > Arthropoda > Arachnida > Araneae > Araneidae > Argiope > Argiope trifasciata. The sequence continues at coordinate 603,209 of JAPMOQ010059918.1, forward strand.
GTTTTCTTTTGTTGTTGTGAATATTTTAGTTTGAGAAATGCATGGACTGGTAACCATGCTTTCAACTTTTAATCCTCCCTTGCTATCCAAAAACTATTACACGTTTCTAATGGTTTGCTGGACACATTCTCTAATTATTATAATTTAAATATCGTTAAAAGCACAAAAAACTACTTCTATGAGAAATCAAAATTATTAGTTGAGCTCTCAATAAAAATCTGTTTATATTGTTTGAAAAAATGCTTTATTGTGTGTATTTAACCCAAAATATGCGTTCTATCGTAAGCCAAAGTAGTGGCAACAGTGGAGTGTTAATACTTTAAAAAAAAGGATGATATCGCAGAGGTTTTCTCGGATTTACAGGGTGATTTAAAATGAATGCCTCGATTAAAAACGATTATTATTATTTGATGAACAATAATATGTAGATAAAATTTATAGTGTAGACAGAAGACAGATGAAAGTTCCATTTGCTGGGAAGCAAGAATAGTATATCGTAAGCATTGCAAGTTAGGGGATGAAGAATAGAAGGCAGTCAAAAGTTCCATTTGTTGGGAAACAAGACAAGAATAGTATATAGAAGCATTGCATGTTTGGAGATGAAAAACAAAAAATGGATGCTAAAATAAGGTACTACAATTCATTTTCTCCTTCAACTAATAGTTTT
>JAPMOQ010059918.1:604275-677799 GCA_026543055.1 Argiope trifasciata
TCGAGCTGGATGAATGAAATTTTGCATGTTGTCTTTACACAAAATATGTGAATAACCAAATGTTCTGCAAAAACTATTCAAAGGAAGTCTGTCTATCAATTTGTTGGAATATAAGTTAACTACAAAACGAAAAGATATAGCTTTATATTGTAGACATATATCAATTTTTGCGCCAAATCTAACAAAGGATCTGTCAGTGTATATTTTCAGAAGCAAGTAATCACAATAACTGAAAGACGTAGTGATTTAAGTATATCAAGTTTCATAGTGATTTTTTTTATTTATTTGGTGTATAATTCATATATTTTTTATTTATTTGGTTTTTTGAATTTTCGTACAGTAGTTTGGTTTGAAATTTTGTTTCTAATCGAATGAAAAAAAAATGGTTGTTAAACATAAATTCACTTATTTAAGAAAGTAAGCTTTAAAATCTTTGGGAGAATACCTTTACTAATTTTTCTGGTTACTCTACTCTTTTTTCGCTAATTTTCATGAATTACGCTCTTTTCAAATGGTTCTTGTTTACAAAATTGCTTTTTTCTTTTTGCAATTTAGGGCAGAATTTATTCCTTTGTGCTATCTCCTCTTTCAAAATAACCACGTGAGGCAGATTTTGATTAGTCATTCGACAGTAGCTTCCTAGTTACCTCCTGGTATATGTTTCTCATGTTCGCATATACATATAACTAGAAGTAACAGGATCGAACAAAATGAGCATACTATTCATCGTTTCGCATTATGAATAATAAGTCACAGATATCCTTTGAAATATACAGTTTCAAATAGCACATAAGAAGGTATTGTGACTGCAAATGTTATTATATTATACGAAATTTGAAAAGCGTGGCTCTGAAAAAGAAGTAGGGAATAAGAAGTAAAATATATAATTTGACCATGAAACTGATCAGGTGAAATTTGATAGATTCATTTGCAAAAATTTTGAAATAATCCGCCAATTGGTAGAATAATAAATAATAGGAAGGAAAGAACACAGAAAAAAAAATATCTAAAGAAATAGCAGCCAAAGAATCTGAACAGCTGTATTGAAAAACTGAGAAGTTAAAAAAAATCTTGTATCAAGTAAACAGAGTATCCATTCTAATTGTGATACAATAGGTAATTTCTAAATCATTAGAGAGATTCATATCCTTTAAACGACGCAAAGATTTATGCCTCTTGAATTAGTAAATACACTACTGAAAGTTTAAAAACGCCATAAGTCAGTGCCATAAAACAATAATTTTTACCATGCTAAAATTTTTCATTCATGTCTTAGACCTAGAAATGAATTAAGCACCATCAATCTCCTACTTAGCCATACTAAAATCTTTTTGCATTTTGAATTTTTAGGGAAGAAATATCGAACTTTATTGATAAAGTTGTTTATAACAGAATTCCAGTAATCGTTTAGATACTACATTGCGAAAATATCGGCTCTTGAAAGACTTGAGGGAAGAATCTATGTCTAAGAACGGATTGAAAAAGACGATTATTAAATTTAAATTTAGGAGTTGGCTGTGTGACCTGGAAGCGGATGGAAAACGCGTTTCAAATGAAAGTATGGTAGAAATTGCTTTTGCTATGATTGAAAGAGTGTCCGAATCTCATTATTCTGTCACAAGGGCTCAAACGGTGACATGGGATTTGTCTTGGTTTATTGGGATCCATTCAAGGTTTATGTGATGCAAAATCTGCTTCCTCAAAATCCGTGACAACGCTCTGATTTTGCTTACCGGCTTTTGACCAGAATAGCCGTTAACAGTGTTTGAACCTATCATCTTTTGTGGTCAAATGAGGCTTACTGTACACCAGATAGAATACTGAATACTCAGAACTCTGTTCATGCACATCATATTGTTGTGCCTGAACAGCCTCTGTTTTCTGATTACACTATTGAAAAGTGTAGTGCGATTTCCCTTTCGATTTCATTGTTTGTGCTTTTTTGGGGGGGAGGGGAAGAATACCCCTAAAGGGTCTAAGAAATATCCATTACTACAACAAGTTATTCCTATCTTACAACAAGAATATTAGATCCTACTGCCTTGATGTGAGGTTATGCAATATCTCATATTTCTCGAAGAATGAAGAAAGTTATTCGTGCCGTTTAGGGGTGATCGGATAATTTTAAGATATCATGTTTATCCTCTTGATCTCCACATTTGAATCCTTGTGATTTCTAACTGTGGAGATTTCGAGATTGATACGGATAAGGATATACATTCCACATGACCTGGAAGCAAGAACAACGCAGCATGCTGTTGTAATTAAGTCTAGAAACACTTTTTGCTTTAGTTACATGTTTGCTTTAGTTGCATGTTTACATGCAGTAACACTCTTTGAGTACGGTATTGACACAAATGGACAACACGATGGAAAAAATACTGTGATTAAATAAAGTTATGTGTTCCAAATTTGTATTTTTACTACTTTACGAGACATCTTTTCATATAATGATCGTAATTCGTTTCGGAGATTTCTTTTCTCTGAAGTTCAAATAACTTATGTATATGTTAACAAGAATAGTTTCTAAATCAGTCTAATTCGGTGCATATTAATCATAACCACGTAGTACAAAGAGGCAAATTTAGTTTTTTACACGTCGATCACGTCATGCTAATTTTAGAATTACTCTTTTGCTGGAGGAAAAAATATGTAGCTTTACGTCACTCATAGTAAATTTCATTGCCTGACGAATTTGACTATGACTATTACCCGACATGAATTGAATAAATAAATAAAATGTAAGTATACATATTCTTTTCTCAGTGATTGTAAATTTAGGTGACTTTTGGTATGTTTCAGATGTGAAGCCAGGAATTCAAGTATCCATCACACTCTAATGTAAGAACTTGGTACTTATTTAAATCCATTTTCAGATATTGTAAGGGTTGGAATGATTTGATGGCAATGTTTGGAATCCTACTTCGGGAGATTGCAACGATCGACTGCGTATCAAGGACCGGTATTCATCTGTTTCTGTTTTTAGAGATTATGGATGCGATGATGTGAGGATAAGGTCTCAAAGGCACTGAAGGATTTCAATAATCCGTAGCATGTAAGAGTTCGGTAAATATTTAATATGGGGTTAAAGCTTCAAATGTAACTGATGTAGAATGATAGTTTGTATATTAAAATATCGATTCATATGTTGCTTTTTTACTCATCACCGTTCAACACGAAATAAAATCCATCAAAAAGTTGTCCTCGTGTTACTTCAAAATGGTACATTATTACACAATTTAAATTTTTCTGGCTTGATCAGAGATGAATATTCGGATGATAAGAATTACTTCGATTTCGGCTATTTTTTCTTATTCCAACTATCTATGGTGTTCTTAATATCTGAGTTTTTAAAAAATCCTGCTATCCTTTGAATTTATTTCGCATCGAATTATCTCCGATCACTTTGTTTGTCCGGATATCTCTCAGAAACCTTATTAAAGTTCACTGACTCTTTAATTTCTATCATTCTAAGTGGAAAACAATTCAATTATTTGTGGCTTATTATATTCTCATTAAAATGGTAACGAACATGATGGTACACTACTCATCATCATCTATATCCCACGTTAAACTAATGTCCGATCCCTGAGGTCATTATTTAATTAATAAACTCCAAAATAAATTCCACAGAATGAAAAAATACTTTGCAGAAACGGACTGAGGATACAAAAAAGTGAACTAATCTCCATTTTAACTTCATTACCATCTACATTTTAATTCCGAGTTGGACGAAAATAAATTAATATCTTCGGCAAGGGTCGCGAACTCAATTTCCGAAGAGCCGTTGCTATTCATGACTAAGCAATCATCCGAGCGGCGTGCCTCGACTTTTCTTTGCAGAAATGCATTAATTTTCAATTTGCTCGTGGCAACAGTGATTTGAAAGGTTCGCTTTCGTGTCCCGAGCGCAGGTGATATATTGCGGCACGGCCACTGTAATTATGTGGATAAATGGAATGATGTGAAACACTGTATTACCTTTTAACTTCGCTACATACTAACTTCATTTTGCACGTAACCACGCCTCGGCGTTTAAAGGTCCTACTTAAGATTGGTGTAATTGACCACACTTCAACAACACTCCCACCTGTTGGATTCTGAATGGAATCGAAAGAAAACGGATGGCACAGACAGAAATAAAGATGGCAACAAGATGATTGAGAGGGTGTCTTTATTGGAATTTTTTGTTGTTTTAATTACATAGTTGAGACAAATCCCAAGGTAAAAATAGAGACAAACAAATCATTGAAATCGAAACAAGAACCAGCTTGCGTCCTGCCCTAGGGGTAGCACATCGTCCCCGTGATCTAGGCATCCCGGGTTCGAGTCCCATTTCCAGCGTCGTTGTTTTCTACTCTGAGTCTTATCTATGAGGCGAGTGAAAGACTCCCCCCATGTAAAAAAGGGTTGTGCAAGCGAATATGTGATTGTCATCTTCATATGAGCTAGAAGTCAGACTTCTGCTCTCGGATATTTAGGGATCTTTACCCTCAGAAGCCACTACACAAACTCAGCTTAAATCGCTGACTTCTTCAGCGGGCTTGTCCATGGTTAGTGCCATAAATAATAACAAGACCAATAAGAGCGGTAATTCTCGAAACTTTCTTCTCTACTCTTTAATAAAGGCACTGTCCCCTTTTCTCTTGTTTTAAATTTGGAAACCTTGAGCTGTGTACCGTGAGCACCGTGATACCTTGAAAGTGGCAAGTGCTCATATGTTAGTTTCAGAATCTCGTATATGAGAGTTTTGTACTTGGCAACGGCCCACCCCTTATTTCAGGTGATGAGTTCTTTCATCTGAATGAAAGTAATTGAATCCTAATTCCTTATGTATGCAGGAAAGCGAGAACTTGCTTACTTATCCAATGATTTCTCATCCATGTATTTCTGATGCCTCCTTTATGAGGGAAGGTTAAAAAAAGTTTTAAAAAAATTGTATGAAAGAAAATCTATATATGTAGATGGATTGATTTATTGGATTAAATATCATTTTTGAAATGCATTAAACCAATGAATGGCAGGTCTTCATCTTGAAATTTAGTCAGACTATGTGGACACCTCAGCAGTATTGGACGTACTAGATACTTAGTTCAACCCCTCTTTTAAAATCATGAAATGAAATTTTTTTTTTAAAACTAGATGTTTACGTTAAAAGAAGACAAACATGCCATACTAATTTAATTTTTGAATACATTGCTTTTCTTGTGAGAGAGAAAATGATATGACGCTATAGACAGTGAAAAAAAAACACATTCAATTGGATATTAGAAGGCATGCTTTTGTCAAGTTAATGTGACTTCCGCAAATTGTATCTTTTAATGAATTCACAAAGAAACCAAAGTTTATTTAATGTTTTCTTATGAATTAAACATGCAAAAATATCTGATCTTAAAATTTAGAAAGAAATTAAAAGTCTATTTCTATCTTTTACAAAATTTAAGAAGTCTCACAAGCTTGTAACTTTAATAAGTACAACATGAGGGTCAATTAAATTTTATAACTAAGCGTTTAAACTAGGTTCAAATGTTAAAAAACATTTTTTATAATCTTGCGAAGAATTTTGATAACTAAAAAGTGATAAAAAATTATTCTTCAAAGACGACAGTTTAGATGGTTAAAGGTTGGCTGAATGTTTCTAATATGGTAATGCAATAAAAAATATTATTTGAGCACGATCTTTGATATCCGTAATGAATTACTGAAAACAAAAAAATAAATATAGCTTTGTGGACTGAAGGACATCTCGAAACAAGTACAAAAATCGACCTCAAACTATTCATAATTGGTTTTCAACAGAGGCGGAGCTGATTTAAAAAATAACATGATCTTAATTAAGAAATTTAAAACTTTGTGATGGTTCTGGATTTTGTCAAATTTGATCAATGAGTTAAGGCTTAATATATTAGTATCCGGTTTTAAAAAATTTACATGGAGACATTTAACCCTTTAAAATTAAAAACAAAATAAATGAATTCAAATTAAAAAGGAATAACTAGAATAGACTTCAAGTAAGTAAAGTAAATTAATATTTACTACAAAAACATTTAAAGAAACAGTATTTAGATCAAATATCTAGAATTTCGCCAATATTTAGCAATCTTTAGAAAAATTAATATCTATGGTTTTACGTAGGCTAACCGGGTAAAACTGAATAAATTTTAGATTGGTTACAAGATGCGTTTCATCGGTCGAATTGAATGAAGACGAAGCATAATTTAAAATAATTAAGTAATTTACTGTTGTGTTACAAACACAATACTACACGTACTAAAGTATACTACTTTAGTACGTGGCATTTAAATTAGAATACCTAATGTCTTGCATAGTGCTATAAAGTCTATCCCCTCCCTCTTTTTAAATTATGCGTAAGACTAAAATAGAAATGGCATTGCACATTTGTTATCGATCATGGATGATTAACTGTTTAGATTCCTATGCAAAATATTCTTTAAAAAAAACTCAACCAAGTGCGAAAATTGCCGCTATCTTCGTTTCCAATGAAAAATTGGAACAGGACAAAAGCTCTTTTTGATGCTGACGTTGAATACATTATTAACTGGGCATTCCAGGCATGTGTATGGTGATCTTTAACTTTTTAAGCAATTTTAACATTCTTGGCGTACAAAGATAAATTGCTGAAGGTCGGAAGCTCAAACACAGTTATAAATCAATACAAGAGTTTGCGAATGAAGGTCAAACTCCACTTATTTTATTTATTTCGTGGATGACTACTTTTATTTTTCCACTTTATGGAATAATTAGAATTACGAAAAAAATATATATTAGCTTATTTTTCTCTCTACTTTCTAATACAATTCTACAACAGACGCTAACATTTAGAATACTCCCGTTCAAATAAAAACTAGAATATTTCTTTGTGTATACAACAAAACCTTATAAAATTGACATATATAAAAATATTATAAAAGTTTCCAAATTTTTGTTGCGACTTTAAAACATTTCACCTTCTTTAAAGGTGTATCCGGTTTTTAAAAAAATTACATGGAGACATTTAACTACTCTCTGTTAAATTGAAAACAAAATACAAAAATAAAAATTAAAAAGGAATAACTAGCAAAAGACTTCAAAAATAAAGAATATTTCTTTGTGTATGCAACAAAACCTTATAAAATTGGCATAAATAAAAATATTATAAAAGTTTCCAAATTTTTGTTTCTACTAAAAAAAAATTTCATTCTTTTTTTTTATGCATAAAAGTGTTAAATTTTTCACAATGAGATCAATTCCTAATCTGAAAAATTATGATCGTAAAAAAAAAATTTTAATGCTCTTTTCAGTGATTACATATTGAGAGTTGTAATATATATAAAATTCCTAATATAATTCATTACTTCTGGTGACCAGCTCGTTCGTAGGCTTATTGGTTGAGTATCACTTAAATTTTTTACGCATTAATTGATGTGCGTGATTATCTGAACAATATATTTTTAAGCATGTAGTTATGACAATGCCGTGTTTTTCGAATAGTTTAGCATTTATTTACTTTATTCCGTGTATGAATTTTCGTAATGAAATCGAATTCCACGTCTTCGTAATGTCATTGACAACTCAAATGTCTGAGTAATGTATAACAAATTCCACGTTATTTTTATTTATGAATTTATTTGACAGAAATATAATTGCATGGTCTTATATCTCAAGTAAACTGCTTAGACGATTAATAAAATCTTCTTTCTTTAGATTCTAATAATAAGAAAAAAATATTTGATGGAACAGTTGAATTTTAAAGTGGGTCTAAATTTTAAACTCATCCAGTTATAAGATGACCAATAAATTGCACATGCGTAGAAAGGCTCGAAAATACTGCTCGGTCCATGGCAAGTACTTGTACGAAGACAACAACCTACCGCTGTATTGTATTTCTTTCCTTACCGTGCATGCGTTTGTAGAATTAGGCATGTGTGTGTTTGGTGTGAAAAAAAATTGATTTCTCATCATAGATTAATTCCGATATATTTTTCTCTTTGTTCTTTCTGATTCTAGGTTGTGTGTGTGTTGATTTTTCATTTTATATTCCATTTTTTTCTTTAGTTTTTTTTTATTTAGGGATGTTGATCATTCTTGTATATTACCGTGTTTATTTGTGTAAATATACAACATTTTAATAAAATATGCAGTGGAAAGGAAATTCAGGGACGCCAGAGTGGCAATTTATAGCGCATGCGCTGTCTTACAAGCCATCTTATAGCTGGGCTAGTGTAAACACGGCATTAATTTCATTGAAATAGTGAAATCTGCATTTAAAAATAGTGCAACAAATTCTCATAATCCTGGAGAAAATATCATGGTTATTAAATTGGGTAATTCGAATCGAGTTAAAAGACATTTTTTTTTAATTTAAAAAATTCCCGCTTGTCTAGTTATAATTTTGGACGTTATTGCAGAAGAGGTCAAAAATCTCATTTAATTTTTAATTAGTTAAAATTTTTGTGAAATTATTTCGAAATGCACATTTCCACCCTAAAATATGTAAATATGCAAAACTTTGTAATTCTAGGTAAAACGGTCTGTCTTCCAAAGCGTTATCGCATGCGCACGCACACATATACACACACACAACGTTCTCATGTTTCTCATCATGTTTATTAAGACAAATACTTACGCTTATTCTTTATAGAAGCGACTGACACGATCTTGAAGCAAGTATTTATAAATTCATAAATTTTGAATACTTGTAAACATTTGGAAGAAAAAAAATTCAAATAGAAAATTTTCAAATTTATTAAAAAGTGCTCTAGATTTGAATATAGGAGTAAAAAAAAAATCTATTTTAAAAGTGACTTTGTTTATATAACTTTTTTATGTTTTACATACACTTTTTAATATAATTAGCTAAAATTCTATTTCCTAAACTGATTAGATATGAGGAAATAAGAAAACACTCAAAATGCGTGTTTTAATTCTGAGATCTTTGGGTAAGAAAACCACCAGTTTACTACGGTGCCATGAAATGTGATATTTAGCCACATACACACAACACCACTTCATGCCCCTGCAACTATAACCCTCTGGTTATTTAAACAGTGTAATGAGCATGAAGTGGGAGAGACATGGAAAGACGCTCCTGCTCTATCCATCCCTGTGGCTATTGTTCGACGTCTGGCAATTATAGATTGAAATATGGTTAAGGATTTTAATTTTGGATAAAGCAAAGCCGAAGGAAATGAGCTTTTTGAAGTTCAAATGGGAAATGGATTTGGTTTATTAAGCTAACTATATTTAGCCATACAGATGAATATTTTGTTTTCAGTTTTTGGGTGCCTGGTTTTTTCAAGATTTTGACGGCAGTTAATTTTGCACCTTTTTGCTTCTTGATATGCGAAGAGAAGATACTCTAATCTTCAAAAAAAAAATTAATTTAAGATTTTGATCTATTTTTACATTTCAGATCTCACTGAGTCTGAAAAAAACAATTTTGGAATTTTCTGTTCTCCTGTGGAGATAAGTTAAAAGCGCCTGAGCTAGATTTGAAAATTTTTAAATGTTATCTTAGCCTCAAATTTGTAGAATTTTGTCAAATTTTGAATGAATTCATAAAGAGAAAATCTGTTTGTCGGAGTGAACAAAGTTATTACGAAACGTTTAAAAATAGACTGACAAAATTTGGTATATTTCTTAATACTTTACTTTGGTATTCTTCTTAATTCTTTATTTTGTTTTCACTTTCCATATATTTTTCTCAGACACAGAACCAGACAGACATAAATAAAGAAAAAAATGCTTTTTTTTCTTCCGAAGAGCGGAAATCAAAGCTCTAATTTGCAAACAAATCTTTTCCCCACACGAGATTATCTTGACATTTTTATCGTGCAGATTATATAGAAACTTGAGTAAACATGGACGAGATAAAAATAAATTCTGGACAAATAAAAATCTAAATAGAAAAGATATGAGTGATAAAACACTCATCTGTTTTTGAGTTCATCTGCAAACGTGAATAGTTTTATTTACTCAGTGATGACTGCAAAATGAGTGTTGGAATACGACCAAATCGATTCAGATGAGAGTTAAAATATGACTTCTAGGAAAATGGCATCGTTTAGGCTGTTCCATCCTGGGCGTAATTAAAGTCAAAAGCTATTTTCAAAGCTGTATTTCAAACCTACTTCGCTTAAAATTCGTATGCTGAAAAAATTGTAGAATAGTGTCTTAAGGTGGTTTTAAGTTCCTATCGAAATTTGCGTTTTCTTGTGTAATTTTAGAGTCAAGAAAACTTTGGTCACAAGAGCTTTTAACTTTCTCTTATAGGAAACATGCAAAAAAGTAAAAACGCAACGTAATCGTCAAAAGATCCGAACACGAGAATTTGAGGAATCTTCCGTTTAAGCTCACCTGAGTTCGTAAAACATCGTTTTGGAATTGTGCCTATCTGTCGGTCAATTTATGAATATTATTACTCCAAAACTGCTTGAGCTAAATGAACGAAATTTAGTATGCAACCTCTACTTGAGATATATGTGAAATTTTGAACAAACTACATTCAGAGAATGTCCATCTGTCCAGTAGTGCTAATATAAAATCACATTAAGTAAAAACAGAGAACAGCTAGAAAGACAAAATTTAGTATCTAGATTTAGCATTTAAAGTGTGGGTACTTGTCAAATGTAAAACCAAATTTGTCTGTTGATGGGTTGACCATCTGTTTGTCGGTACTTTCACAAAAATGTTCAGTTCTGTTACATTAACGCCCCAGTTTAAAGTAACTCTAGGGCTATTTCGAGATGGACCTCGTTATTTTGAATCGAGATCAGATGACGTTGATGACACCTGATCTGTCATCTCAACACGCAAAAATGTAGATGACTCAAATACATGATGATCTAAAAAAATTAAATTTTGTACATGATTTTGTAATTACGGTTGTATTCATGTCAAAATTTGTCTTTAATTATGAAGCAAAAAGACGACCAAAATGCGCATTCGTCTTTCTGGTACTTCTGTTTCAACCACAGCGATTAATTGCCATAAAAAAATCTATAAATAATGCTTTCTAAAAGGCTCTTCACTAAACTGAGTCCCAAAAACACGTTTCGAAAGTTATTTCCAACTAGGAATGTGATAATTCAACAATGTTTTGATCATACAATTGTGTATAGGGTCCTTAAATGGTTCTTAAATTTGTAGAATTTAATGGAAAATTAACATTTTTGAACGAAGTGTAACATTTTGAATGAAACAAATTTGTTCTTGATGAAAGATTATTGAACGAAATCTTCTTGGGAGAAATATGTTTATCCAGGTTCCCCAAAATAAACTCACATAATAATAGGCCACATATACACTGCTGTAAAAATAAGATTTGGTAATACAGATCTTATAATAAGTAGATAACAGTAATATGTAATTAATAATGTATATTAATTGACTTTTCGCAACTGTGTTACTCCAATATCACACAGCTAATAATACGCAAATACAATTATTAAAAAGAATACAAAAATGTTTCGTCGAGACTATTTTGCAGGTTTCTTTAAACAGTTTTCCATTTCTTCGATTACTACCATGACGATTTTAGGCCACATCCTTCTTTTCCAGATAGTAAAAAGATTATGTAAATCTTGTCGAGAACCACCAAAATTTTAATAAGGGCTCACAATTTGAGATTCTTTGGCAGAAATAAAATGCAGATGAAATGAGATTACATTTAGCTGCATTTTTTTTTCTTTGGACAATAGAGCTTCAAACACACATATACAGATGTTATTTTATGATCATCTGTATATTTGGAGTCCTAAAAAAGTTTTTCAACAAAAATACGGTTTATATAATTTTTTATCCAAAATGGTCACGTGTGTAGAAACTTCTAAAAGTCCTTAATTATTTTTATTAATTGTTTGTGTATTCTTATTAAATGATTTTCTAAAATTCATCCAGCATTTTGCTTTGCAATTTTATTTATCATCTGCTTTAATATTTTATTTATTATTTTTTTACAGCAAAAATATATTCAAGTTAATTTCGGCTTTTAGCTTTTGCTACTTATAATGTAAGACATCATTCGATTCCCCTCCCACCCAGAGCAAAAGATAACATTAAGATAAGATTTAAATAAGATAAAAACTTTGGCTTGTTTCTCTGGAATAAAAGATAATGTTATTCAATACTGTTTATTTTATTTTGCAAGCAAAAAAAACAGTTAAAAATTTTTTAAATTTTTGAATGTAAAAAAAAAAAATTAATACAATGGCAATTGCAAAACACAAACTCATTTCTGTGGAAAAGATGCTTAATTTACATTCATAAATTACTTTCAAATGAGTGTTGGAGAGCGACCAAACAGATTAAGGCGCAAGTTAAAACTTCTATCTTCTCGGAACCGTGGCATCTTTAAAATGTTCCATCCGGTGCAAAATGAGCGCCAAAAACAATTCTCAGAGTCGTATTTTAAGCTTCCTGAGACTTGTGTAGAGGAGCTGACGCTTCAAACTGAAAGAAAACAATCAGTAAATAAATATTTCAGCACAAAAAAAAATTATAAAAATTAAAATGAGCTGGAACAAATTTTATGAGAGCATGTGTCAGTTTCAGTTTCACTGGCATATGTTTATTCTGCAAAATATTCTAGACAATTTGTGGGATGAAGAATTTTAACCACGCAAAAGTCTCACACATGTAAACAAACACAGTTTTTAATGATTATTTAACGAAATCTACTTGGGAGAAGTATGTCTGTCCGGAAATCCAAAAATAATCTCACATAATAACAGGCCAGATACACACGGCTATATAGATAAGATTTGGTTGTACAGAATGTAATTAATAATATGCACTTATTGGTTTTTCGGAACTATATTACACCAATGTAGAAACAGTTAATAATACATAATTATTCAACTGAAACAGTTGACTGTAATGTTACAATTCCCAGTTGTAACATAACTATGTTACAACTGGATGTAGGTTGTTCCAAAAAGTTTTTTGCGTATATCTCTCTACATATATAATGTTAACTTGCATATTTATATATTTTGCTCTTATTATTTACTGTCAAATGGCAACATTCAAATTTAAAAGCGTCATTTCAAAGTGATTCAGTGAACTGTTTTTTAAAATTTTTCTCTTAATTTAAAGATTGACTTAAGTATTTAATGGGAATGTAAAATTTTACTAGAAATTCTCGGATGGGGGCTTTAAAACTCCATTCAGTCAAAGGACAAAATATTTAAAAGATGGTAGAAAAAAGTATGAAATAAAGTTTAATTAAGTGCAATAATAGGTTTAAATGTCCCCAGATGGATAATTGCTATGCTGTGTCTAAGGAAACTGTCCAAATAGGTCTTCCAAACATTAACTCACAAAATTAATTTTTGTACTGTTTTAAAATTCAAATGATCTTTTTGGTGATTTTATTTTCATTACTGTACAATATTTAAATTTTCAAATTTTTTTTAATTCATTTTAATATTAATCTGAAATTAAACCATGATAAAATTCAAGTTCATCCATTAAAACATTATAGCATGTACTTTTCTAATCGTTAATATTAACATATTGCGCACGGGTCACGGGATGGTTCGTTTTTAGCATGCCGAAAGTTGTTACTAGATATCGAGATACCTCATTTTCATGGGTTTTTTTTTATGTCTAAATCGATGCATAACAAATTAAACAAATATGTAACCCATTAAGGACCTCGAAATAAAAATCTACGCCTGGGACAGCGCTCTTTTGGGCAAACTTGTACTTTCTAAAATTTTACAAGTTTACTCCGTAACTGTTGAGACTCGAAACATGAGAAAAATCGTGAGAGGTCCTTAAGTTTAGTTTAATTATATAAACGTTCCGTTTTAAAGCAACACTAGGAATATTTTGGGACGGACCTCGTCATTTTGAACCGCGGTCAGAAGATGAGGACGACACCTGAACTGGCACCCCCCTCTCTCCACACCAGCTGTAGGACGTTTGGCTGAGGGATTTAACGTGCAACAGACCCCCTTACACGATGGTTCTTCAGCAGAATCTGGCCTCGAACTTAAACTTTACCACCCTGCCACCGCGGCTCTGAGAGGTCCTTAATGTCTTAAAAAAAGGTACTGCTGTTAATCGTGCCAAATATCTTTGCACAAGGGAATACGGTTCGCCAAATATAGAGCGATAAAGAATTCTTCAAGTCTCTCTTCTGCATTTCTCATTTCCATCAATTAGCTAACCGGAGCATTGAATCAATACAGCGTTAAAATATTACCAAAAGTAATCGGAAACGTTTGTATGACAGTTTGTTTATGTTTGACTATTAATTACCATTTGGCACTAATATTTTTCCTTTATATATTTTATTGATGATGTTAAAAAGTCTGAAATCCAAAAAGTCCTGCAGATACGAGGGTGAAAGCTTCCGAAATTGTTTGTTTTGTTTACACGGGCTATCAACCAATTTGTTATAAATTACCTGCATATCCTCTATGAATTCATCGAATTTCTCTAATTCAAATACAAAATATCATACCTATCAATCGTTAAGGATTAAGTTTGCGCTCTCATCCAAAGGGCAAATATAATTCCAAAACGTGTTTTTACAGAGAAGAGTAGGTCCGGAATGTGAATAACATCAAATTTTTTTTTTTTTCGCAATTGCAATGTTTTTCTTTGCATAACTTCATGTACAACAAGACAAAAAAAAGTTACACAAAAAATTGATATAAAATGTAAAATTTTATTTAATTCTCTAAATTATTGCTTTGCATATTTTTCACAAGAAGATTATCGAACAAAATATAACAAAGATTAAATCACAATAAGGGTTTCAGCTATAACTTTTAAATAACATTAAATAAAGTCAAACAATGAAACAAAAATTAGAGAACATACATTTGCATACATAATTAATACATAAGACTTTGTATACACACAACATACATAAGGTTTTTCTGCCAAATTAAATACCAATAAATTAGCAACTCTATACATGTTTATACCATCTAACTTAGATATATTAATAAGAAGTAAAACTCAAAACAGAAACATAATTAAATTAATTTTCAATAAACTAAATTTTCTACTAAATATCTTATTATTTCAAAAAAAGTTTGATGCTATTATTCCAAGGAATATATATAATAAAAGAAGTCACTTTTTTTAAAGTAAAAATGTTAGAATATTTTTAATACCTATATATTTTGAGGTGAATTATTTAGCAATATTACTTTAAGTTGGATTATTTAAAAAAATCCTTTTAAATATAAAATATTCTTTAATTATATGTGTATATCTGTTATCAAAATTGTGAAGGCAAATAGCTTCCCGAAATTTTTTATCGTTCCAAAAACGCCAAAACGTTGTAATTTATGTAGTGTTTTATCATCAACAACAAAAGTGTGAATATTATAGATTCCAAAGAAATAATTTTAATATTACAGAATTCATGGCTGAATGAGATCATACTGTCCCTGAAATGCTGTCAATCAGATAAAAAAGTTCACCCAATGACGTTCTTCCATCAAAAAACGGTATCCCAAATTCCGCGTATGGAAAGATTACAAAACGTTGATGTAAGAATCTATCTATAGATATTCTAGTTGTCACTCGTTCTCGCACAAGAAATTTAAAAAATTCTACATTTCCTTTTTCAAAATCGATGATGTCTTCTGGAATCTCTTGCTGTAAAACAACACTTCTAAATCTTGCCTTGAGAGCGAAAGCATTTTCGACAAAAATAAACTCAAAATATTTCTTAACGAATTTCATAAATATTTCAAAGCCAGTTCTGGATTGCGCCACGTACGCTCTGTTCTGCATTGAATTTTGAAGCCAAAATTCCATGAACAGCTTCTTGTAGTCATAATCCTTAAAATCCCCATGATCCTTTTCGAATATCTTTTCCAGCAACTCTTCAGATCTTCTTTCACGAAGGTAGTATTTCATCCGATTAACAACGGCCATGAAATACTTCTGTCTGTGCCATTCCAAAAAATGAAGGCAAATCAACTGAAGCATGTCGAAATTTTGAACGCCCGGATAATTCGAACGTAGCTCACTTATTAAAAAGCAAGCAATAGCCAAATGATCTTTTACAATACATTGAGACCGAAATAATTCTTTGAAATGGATACAAAAACTATTCGCAATCATCCTGCTTCTAAGTTGTTTTTTCAATTTCCCAAAAAAGAATTTCGTAGCGCTGAGGTACCCTTTCGTCACTGAAAACTTGAATAATTGGGTATGATTTAATGCTTTACTATCCCAATGATCGATTGGCACCTCTTGTATGTAATAAGTCCAATAAAGCACGATTGGATTGTGATCAGATTTCTTGAGATTCCCTCTGACATAAAAATATCTTCTTTCCGGTAAGCTCATCATGTCCCACAAAGAACGTGCCTCCTGTTCCAAGCAAAACAAGCAAGACAATTCAAACCTTTTTTTTATATCTAATGCCTCATTTTCAGTCAGAATACTTGCAGTTTTCTCATAATCGATGGTAAAATGTGGAGTCCAGTAAAAATATGAGGAAGAGTCAACACCCATGTCCTTAGCATGCCTGAAAAACCATTTAAATACCTCGAAGCTTATTGGCCAAAGGTTTTCCAGAATTATATCGATGATTAAATCTGGGACGCCGATCTGTTTTAATATTCTTCTCGCTTTGGCCTGTAACCGTTTCCACTGACCGTCTGAAAATCCCACAAGAGTTTTATCGGCAGCTTTGCAGAATCTTGCTATCATGCGTTGCATATCTTCTGATTCACAGACAGACATGACCACTCTCATAGCCGCTAGATACTGCAATGATTCCAAATCAGCAGGCTTCATAACTTCTCTCATTATGTCTTTCATCGTGATTTTTTTGTTAAGATTTTGATGGAAAATCCTTTCAAGACCCCACTGGAAAAAAAAAGTAAAAGAAATATCAATCTGTGTACAAATATAGCAGTTTCACTACAGGATGTCCAAATTCAAGAAGAGAAAATATAAATGGCAAATATTATTAGTTCCTGATATGGTTCGCTTAGGGTTTGTTGTAATTAAGATTGCGTGTAGTTGTGGTAGTCCCCAATAATAGCGATTTTTAGAAAATTTTTGTTTACTTCTATACGGGTTTACACTCGTCCAGTTATAAAACGGCAAGTAGGCAGCGCATACGTACAAAGACGGAAAAATGCTGTTCGGTCGATGGCAAGTAATGGTCTCAACGGAACAACATACCACTGTATGGTGTTTATTCTAAATGTAGAATTTGGCGGGGTTTCTTTTCTTTTCTTTTTACTTTTTTTTTTTTTGGTGTGTAAACATTAATCACTTATCACAGATTAATTCGAACATTTTTTACTCTTCCTGATGCAAAGGTGGTTTTTTCCCTCCATTTCATTTGTCTCTTCTATATTTTTTTTTTTCTAATTTAGGCACGTTTAACTTTTTTTATTATTAGTTACCATGTTTCTTTGTGTAAATATGCATCTTTTAATACGACACGCTGTGAAAAGAAAAATTCAGGGACCCCAAAAGGGCGATTCATATCCAATCATGGAATACCTGAATCTATCTTATGAAATTTTGACCAACTTCAATCAGTGCCTCACTACGCATGAGCTGCCTACTTGCCATCTTAAAGTGGATTCACACGGGTGCAACGATTGCGCGCAATCGCTGCCTATCTGCTGTTGTCCTTATATTGTCCTCGTATGAACAGTTGAGACAATGGCCAGCTGTTGTCCCAAAGGGACAAATATTTGCCATTGTCCCGTTGGGGTCACGTGATTTTCCAGAAGTAAAGTACCGTTCCTAAGGCTCGTCCATCTTTCAGACGAGCCACGCGTTCTCCCTTTGACCCCTCTTGTGGTTTTCTGGTTTCTTTTGATGCCTTGTCTATTCTGCCGACAAATTATTGGTAAAAT
The DNA here is from genome assembly GCA_026543055.1 of Argiope trifasciata. Classification (NCBI taxonomy): domain Eukaryota; kingdom Metazoa; phylum Arthropoda; class Arachnida; order Araneae; family Araneidae; genus Argiope; species Argiope trifasciata. The sequence goes on from JAPMOQ010059918.1 coordinate 622,131, forward strand.
ATTAAGGCATCACAGGAGCTCTGAAAACCGCAAGAAGGGTCGAAGGGGGGAAGCATGCCTCGTATGCAGGAGGGTACAGGTCTTGTGACCGGTCCTTAAACATGACCTTCTATTGCCGGCAATAATTAGACTCGAGTGAACCCACTTTTATAACTAACCGAATGAAAACCTAGCATTAAACTTAAGAAATCAAACAATTTATTTTTACTACAAACTTCACCTAGGGAAGTGCCGGAACGTTTTGAAGAAAAGGGAGATAATAGCTTTTTAGATGCATCGCGCATGTCAGTTACGTCACACTCAGCCTGTAGTGAACGGATTCAAACTAAAATATGATCTATGATATGCATTCACCACAGGCTCATGGTTCATGAACCGTTATTTAACTATATGATGGTTTAAAAAATTTCTAAAATGGTGTAAAGTACTGAACTGATGTCATTAAATCTGTCTCATCCAAAATTATTGCACTCTGGGTAGTATCCCAGAATTATTGCAATAATTCTGAGATATTGTATTATAAAATATCCTGGTAGTAACACTTACAAAGATACGGGTGACGAGACTGTCAACGTGAGTTTTGATGTCTTGTATTAGCTCATGACTTTACACGAGAAAGGTTATATCAAATGTTTTCATGTAAATTTAAAGCTGTCTCTAATTTGAAGTCGCATTTACCTCCTTGCAAAGAAAAATTATAGCAATCGTCAAAAAATTCAAACATGAGATTTTGAAGAATCCACGTTTAAGATCTTTCAAAAACACATATTTGACAATAAGTCATCGGTTCATCTGTTTGTGACAAAGATTGCGTTCTTTTCTCCAAGTTTGTAGATCTCCATCAAATTTTGGGAAGTATGACCAGAGAATGTCTGCCTATCAAGCTGTCTGAATATAAGTTAATGCAATAACTACAAAACTAAAAGAGCTAGATGTTTAAAATTTTGTGCAGATCTGACATCTACAATATAAATACCTTTCAAATCTTGATCCAATTCCCACGAAAGTATTCAGTCTATATTTTTAGAAACATGTTATCACGATAACTCAGAAACGCAATGACTTAAATGTATGAAATTTCCTAAGGAATTTTGCGACTACATGCAATTTTTGTGTCCTTTTTTTGTTTCTATCAGTTGAGGTAAATGTCCATAATGCGTAAATTCGATTTCTAGGTGCTGCTAACCGCATGCCAGGTATAGATTTCTAAAAACTCGACAAGGATCAAATAATAGATTTAGTAAAAATGCTAAATTCACTCCAAAGTTTAAAGTTTCGTTTCGATTATATGCCAATACCACATAAGGCATTCTATGGAATAATATCATTGTTAGAGTATGTGAAAAAGCTTTTGGGATAACACTTTTTCTAAACTACCAGCTTTAACTTTTCACTGAAAATAACAATTACTGTCTGTTTTAAGAGTGGTTATGTTTCAAATTAACAATCAGATTTTTTAAGTCTTCGAGATCTTCCTTTTGATTTTTGTATTCCTCGAGACATTTTTTTTGTGAATGGATTTCTTTCAAAATTTGTTACAATTCTACAAATTTCATGTAAATATCATATCTCGTTTGTTTAGATTGAATGTGTACGTCAAATGTAGAGGTTCAAGATGGAAATCTCCAACTCGAATTTACTTGCGATTTCAATAATTGCTCTTTATTCGTGTATGAAAAAATAAAGACTATCTGAAAAGGGGAGATAGACATGTCACAAAGTTTGTGTTTAGGAATTACTTTTTATTTGTGTAGCTGCATCCAATTACCGAAGAGTAATTTTTAAACCCACAAATAAAACTGTGGATGAATTTATATTTAGTTTGGTCTCAAATAAATAAGTTAAAAATTGATTCCTAATTCGATCTTAATGACAAACCGACAAATAGAGGGTAAACTAAGTTAGAATTTTCACCTCTCCAGTGTTTTCTCTTACGCTAATATAATACTTAAAAAATCTTTAAAAAATTAGACATTGAAAAATCTGCGGTAAGTTTTTAGTTCCTTTTTTTCTACTATGTGGTTTTAAATGTGTTGTTCATCTACAAGATTAGTGACGAGATCACGCCAAAATTCATTTGTATAATTTATTTTCTAATTATCGAGTTCACATATTCACATGTAATCAGTCCTTTTATTTATTGTTTTCAAAATTTAAGGCAGATCTGCAATTGTTATAATGCATCAATATACTTATATACATCCATTTAGCTATTCGCGTTTCTTATCTATCATGCTCTCCCGAAATGGGTGAAGGAAGGATTTAGTCAAAAATTTGATTCAAATCTATAAATTTGGCGGGAAAAAAAAACAAAATTTTATACCTACTGTTTGTTCCGATTTCGAGTTATGATCAAAGACGGTTGCCATAATCACAAAAATATTTTTTCCTTTTCCAGTTTAATAAAAGTCTAAAATGTGGGAAATCATCAACAGCCAGTCTGTGATTGACATGATGAATCAAAAGTTTTGGTGATTTCTATATTTCCTCTGTAATTCAGATTTTAACAGTGGATTTAGTTATTTTTTGGAATTAGATAACGTACATTATAAGGCCCTTCTTTTAATAAGGTATTACTAAAAAATGTGCTGTAATGCCTTTCATATTATAACACATTGTTAATAATTCATTTTATATTAATATTAATCTTATGAATATTTTTTTCATTCAACCCAGCATCCAGGTTTGTTCATTAATGAAAAAGATTCCCGGTTTTGTAAATGTTTTACTAACAAATGAGCATAATAAAATATGAACGAATCATGGCACTTATGCTAAATTAAAATATTTGTATATCATGAGATAAAATATATGAATATTATATCTCATGTTTTTATTTTTATATAAATCTATTTATTTAGTTAGCTAGGAAAATAAAGTTCCTTAATCGATCCACTTGCGAACCCTCCTTGCCTAAGCAGCTGCATAGTCTGCTGAATTGGAAATCCTGTCATAGAACTAAAAAGCATAAATCATCGTAACTACTACACTCATCAACAAAGATAAATGCATACTCATCTTACCTAGGCTGAAACAAAATTAGAGTTCCGATGATCAATTGAAATCGATAAAAAATATCTTGTTGCAGGCGAAATAAAATGTAATCGACTGAAAAAGAAAACTTACCTTGGGTTTATTTCCAAGTAAAATTATCAAATTTCTCACATATTTCAGCCCTTATCTGAAAGATAGGTGAATGGCAAAAATGGCATGCAAACCAAAACACAAATGCTAACGAAAATAACTTCGTTATAGTATATTTGCAGCCATCCGAATTCTGCAATGACTTCATTCATTCATTTGACACCTAACTGGCCTGATGATAAGTTCGTGGAATCGAGATTAGAGATTCGCATGTTTGAGACCTCATTCCACAGATGATGTGTGGATCTGGTGCATACTTAATCACCAAACAAGTGCTCTCATGTCAATCTGAATGCTGAAATCTAAGAAATCGGGTGATTTATTTTGGAATCGTCTTTACTGTTTGATTCACAATTATAATTTCCGTTACAAAGTGGCCCTTGTATAGGCTCAAGTTGGAACATCAATCTAATTGAAACTAAAAGTTATATAGCACCAGGTATAATGTCCTTGTCGCCAAATTGTGGTTCGAAGATGAAGGACTTCGATCCTCAAAATTCAAATAATTTCGAATCATCTAAATAGTTCATACTTTTTGCAAGGCTAATTAGTTCAAACAAACTTTAGAAACTTTTACTTCTTTGATTGGTATTAGATGACGCTGTGTTTGATCTGCCCATATAGCACGTACGATCACTTTACTGTATCAAGACCTCAAGTATGTGGCAATAGTTGTCGGCTTTCTTAACCACATTTCATACAATGACGTGTCTGAGACACACATCGAATGATTGAATTTTTAATTTTTAATCTCTAATTAAGTGAAAAGTATTAAATAATATAAAATGAAAAAAGTCACTTGAAGCGTATTATCATTAAAGAAATTAAAATAACAGTAAATATTCCAATTAGAAAGCTATTAAATTCGTCCTTTAATTAGGAAATTAAGAAAATTCGTATGTGAAGTGGTTAAGTTCATGTGACGTAAAATTACTTTAGTGGACAGCAAAAAGTTTAACTTAAAAGTGATAAGATATTTGTTCCCATTTGAACTAAATTTAATAAAACTTTTTTCTAAGAAGCAATATCACGGATCACATAGCAACTTGTTTTCCCTATGAGTGCTTGCTCATCATGATGAATAATTGTTAGCTATAATTATAAATTGATGTGAAATTATTTCAAATTCGTTTTTCTTCATCTGAATATCGAATACATTATATCGTACAAAATGGAATATAATAAAGCATAATGAGTCCTACAAATATTTAATCCATTTCAATCATTTGATTCTTAATTTAATCAAAGCTAGACATTAAGCTTCATTATCCAACTGGAAGGTTGAGGATGGGGATATGATAGAAGGGATATTGAATTATACAAAGACTAATCTAGCTTTATGGAGGGAATTAAAGATAAGGAACGTGCTTATGAGTTTAGTTTAGTTGAATTAACGTCCCGTTTTAAAGCAACATTAAGGCTGTTTTGGGACGCACCTCGTCATTTTGAACCGATCCTTCCTCTCTACACCACACCAGCGAAAGGACGTTTGGCCAGGAAAAATGTAACGTCCACCAGACCCGTTTAAGTTCTACCGCTTCGGTGGGCCTCGATGGCCTGTTGGTAAGATCTCGGCTTATGAGCCATAGGGTTTCAGGTTCTAAATCCGATCCCTCCGAAGAACCATCGTATAAAATCGAGTACCAATGACTTGTCCATTCGGCAGGCGAGCCATGCGTTGCCCCCTCGACCCCTCTTGCAGTTTTCTGGGTTCCTTTGATGCCTGTCGGTAAAAAAAGCAGACATCAAAAGAACTCAACAATCCACAAGAGGTGTCGAAGGGGGATGCGTGGCTTGCCTGAAGATTCTCCGGTCATTGGAACTCGGCTTTAAGGAGGTCTGATGCACGTTAAATCCGTCAGGACCGAATGTCCGCCCGCTGGTGTAATGTTGAAAGGGGGGGGGGGACATCATCTGACCACGGCTCAAAATTACGAGATGTGTCCCAAAATAGCCCTAATGTTGCTTCAAAACGGGACATTAATATAACTAAACTGAAACCAATGTTTCGGTGGAACCGGATCACGAACCTGAAAACCTCCGGTTCAGAAGCTACAACCTGACCACCAGCCTTATTTACCCATGCGGCCTAACGTTTTTATGAGAGAATTGCATTTTATGTGATTCGTGTTTAGATAGGAATAAGTAGACGTAAAGATAAGTTTCCGAACTTTAAGAGGGGTAGAGATAACGCGTCCTGGGTTCGAATCCCAGTTCGGGCATGGGTATTCTTCCTCTGTTTTATCTGTGAGATGTGTGAGTGTGCCCTCATGCAAAAAGGGGCTGTGCAAACGAAAAAGTGATGCTTGAGTGGAAAAATCGTCATGGCCCTAGTTGGCACTACAAAAAGAAGAGACGCTCCCTGTCGAATTAAATCGCTGTCTTCATAACAGCGGGCTTGTCCATGGCAAATACCATAAGAAACAACAACACATATATCTTTAAAATAATGCTGGATGTTTTTGTGATGTTAGGGTGATAAAACAAATTTGTATTCGATAAAGTGCATGCTAATGTTATCTGAATATTTTATTGTTCACTGATTTTGTAATTTTAACAAATTTACTCGTTTGATGATCAAACTAATCATTATTTTTACTCAGTCTGCTTGCCCCCATATTCTCCGTCAGCTCAGCGATCCTATACTGCTGTCTATTCTATTGTTTGCCACGGTTACAAAACCCTCCACGCTTTTGCGCATGCGTTAGGATGAATTTAATTCGACAAAATAGGGTTGAGAGAAACGTGGAATTTAACAATAAAATAAATTCAAGAAATGCGCACGTTCTTTCGCGTTTCACCCCTTATAAAGATAGAATCGTCGAAAAGTTGTGGTCTCAGGATACTGAAACGGATAGTATGGAGAGGACCGTTGTAGCCTGGTTGGTAAAGCGTCAGTCTCGTAACCTAAAGGTAGCGAGTTCTGTCCTCGTCTCAGCCGAAGACCGCCGTGTTGGCTAATGACAGTTGGGGCTCGTTAAATATGTCGTGACTGCAAAGTCCTCCAAGTTCCCTTAGCAAATTAAGGCCTTATCACACGGTGAAATTTCGTCAGCACTTTTCCGTTTCTACCCTCAAAAACCGGTCAAGCAAGTTTCATAATCGGCAACTTTTTCTAACCAGCTAGAAAATGCGGTCGGAAATATTGTCCGCAAACGAAATTCAACCAATCATGTGAAACTTTGAAGTGACGTCACACAAGTAACGTCACTTTCATTGTCGTTTGTTGACGGAAAGTGCCGACGATATTTTGACGTTTGATAAGGCGTTTATACCTCTAGGGGTACTGAGTGAGGAATGAATTGGTCTCTGATTTGAATCTTAATTCTGACTTGCCGATGGATGAATAATTGTATGAATGAGTTCGATTTCCTCTAAAAAGGGTTGTGTCCTGTGCTTTCGAGCGAAGTCGTACTTTCACCTTAACGGCGCTCATTAACATATTAAAGGCGGGAGTCGTAGTACTACGATTTGATCCGCGTTACCTAGCATACTTTCGTCAAGATCCCCCGCCTTTAATGCGTTAACAACGGAAGGTGCACACCTCTGCTTTAATTCGAAAGAGCTACTCTCATTCGGCTTGGTATGACCAAGTGGCATTAGACCGATCGACCTAGTATCGAGCTGATAATCCGCCACTGCTGTGGTATCTTAGAGATACCCCACTCAAAGAAATAATTTAGTTCCCGGTAGCAAGTATCTCTCTCATCTCCATCAAATACGAGTCGATCCTACAAGTTTTTCCGAGACCGTTTCTCACCCCACTTTCTGGAGGCAATAAGAGATAACCCCGCACACAATGCCGCAGTGTCTTCGGAAAACGTCATGACGTCATTCGGTTCCAGATCATAAATAAGGCTCGTTACGAAGATGGTGCAGCCGATAGTTGATATGCCTCCGCTTTTTATATGCGAATCTGATATGAAATTGCTTTTGCGTGTAACTTGTCATCGGCTTTAAATCGACGACCTTCTGAACCGCTCCGATATTCGGTTTCAGCTCTGCCATATAGATCGGATATCAAAGTCGGCTTCGTGAAACCGTAGCACATATACATCCTGTGATTAAAAGTGCGTGTGGTTTCGAATCTTTTATGAATAAGAAACGCTGTTCTCTTGTGATAGTTTTCCCGTATTGAGAGAGAGTTATCGTATTTGGACCCATTATCGTAACCTCAATTCTTTTAAATATTTTGGGTCGTAAAGATGGCAACGTTTACTGCAATGATGCAAATGTGGTTTGTGTTATCATTTTTTTTAGGAAGTTTAGATAAGCTCATACATCGGCGGCAGCAGATACAATTTAAGCTATTTTTGTGGCATTCGTGAAATGTTGATCTTTGTTAATCCGGCACAAACTAAGAACTTCGTTTTTGAAGCATACATCGGAGAACATACCTTCCTTCCTTCCTTCCTAAGCTCATATGAAAGACTGATTTCTAGATATATCCATCAATGATTACCTCCCTTTATTTAGAGCTGCTTTGCAACGGGACGTTAACATAACTAAACTAACCACCTCCCTTTATTATTCTCCATTTCTAATGGACGTTTCAAAATTGCTATTTCAGTATACACATCCTAAGAGAGAAAAAACTGCATCAGCGTCCTCCGCCAAAAACCACTGCACTGGTTTCGAAAAATTAGGTTAGCCTATTCGTAATAAAATAAATTCTCACTCAATTTATTGAAGATTAGTCGTAGGGGCCACGGTGGCATGGTGGTAAGGTCACGGCTTCGGGACCGGAGGGTTCCAATTTCGAGACTCTATTCCACTGAAAAACCGTCGTGTGAGGGGGTCTCTTGCACGTTAAATCTTTCTGGCCTAACGTCCTCCCGCTGGTGTAGTGTGATGTGGAGAGGGGGGGGTGCAGCTCAGGTGTCGTCCTCGTCTTCTGACCGTGGTACAAAATGACGAGGTCCGTCCCAAAATAGACCTAGTGTTGCGTTACAACGGGACGTTAATATAACTAAACTAAACTAAACGACCATCTGGTTCTTCGGGATCAATGCTCATTAAAAATATTCAATTAAATATTTTAAACAGCTTGATTTCTTTGTTTCTTGGTTTCAAATTTTGAGTCATAAAATTGTACTATCATTGAAGTCTTAAGGCAACCAACTACGTTCAAAGCAAAAATTTTGAAAAATTTGATTTTTTAAAAACTATTTTTGGTTTTTAGATGTATTATGAATTATCAATACTATAAATACAAAAACATTATTTGAGTATATAATATATTTTGAGAAATAGGAAAATTTGTGGTAAATTTTAGTGAAATTTAACCAAAACGGTTAACACTCTACACAAAATGGTAATGCAACAATCCTATTTTTCTTTGTACACAAGTTATAGAATATAATGATGAATGAAATGAACCAAAATCTAAGAAACATTTTGCGATGCAAAGAAGTTGCAGGTAAAAATATACGTATATATGCAATTTTTCCCTAAATTCGCAACTTAATTTTTCTAAAAACACCTATAACAGAAAAAGTATTTCACCAACAATACAATTTTTGGTTCATTTCAGTGCCTCTATTATTTAAAACCCAGGCTGAAATTTTTATGTAATAATATTAGTTTTAGGGATATCATGTTAATGGTGGATAATTTTTATGAAAATTAAAATTGAAGTTAAAGACAAATTTTAGCTGAAAAATAAATTTTGCTTAAAATTCCTTTGGATAATAGGTTAGACCTTCCTTTTCTAAGAAAAAACAAACTGTTTTGGAAAGAGAAAAGTCTGAATTACAAGAAATGACACTTTTTTCAAAAAATCGCCAATGTGGTCGAATACCTGTGTTTTTAACGTAGTCGGATATCTTAAACCATTCTGCTTCTGAATAAGATAAAACCAACCATAGTTCCAAATATTAAAAAAAAAAAAAATCTTTGTAGGTATTTTGAAGCATCAAGTGAGAAGACTTTGAAAACATGATGCAGTTACATTTTTTTTTTCTTCCTACATATTTGTTTATGTGAACATCAACCATTCGAAAAATCAACCTGAACAGTCTCGTTCCACTTTAACAATCGGTAGAATACACAAAATATTTCTCCGGAGTTCTTTTACACAGTTTCTTCACTTCAAAGGTGATGAAAGAATGGGTTGGTTTTTTTTTCCCACGGCTGCGTTCGAAATGGTTGAAAACCACCAGGGATACTTCTGACAAGTTCTGTAGACGTCTTCATTGCTGTGTGGAGCATTTTGATACTTTGCCAAGCGATGCGTATCACCCAGAACCTTGAAGTTTTCAACGCTTGCACGTCAACGCGAAGAAAACGCTCGCCAGTTGTCGCTCTTCGAGGGTAGAATACAAAGAAATAAAATAAAATAAAACACCATTTGGTGGGGATTGTTTGGCTCTAAATTCCACAATGACATGTTGATCTTTTTAAGCCACTTGTGGTAAAAACTGTTTTTTTTTTCGAAAAGCTTATCATTAATAAATTTAATGACACCGTCTTTCATCTGCAATTTTTAGAATCAATTATATTGTTTTCCTTTATTATCCTGGGAAGAGAAAAGCATAAAAAACCGAAAAAAGCGTATTCTAGTATAACAATAATAATAATAACCTTTGAAATTCAATTCCCACCTAGGTCATCAAAGACAATTTTTATTTTGATTACAAAATTGTCATCAAAAAAGTTAAAAATAAAAAAATATTGATTTTCGCAAGTATTGAACTCGTATTCTTCATCTTCACGTGAAAAATATTGAACTCATTACCGATTGAGCTACTACTTGTGAATTACATTTTTCATCACAAACTGCTAAAACTCTATTTAAAGTATTAATCAAATTTAACGAATGAATTGAAAAAACTGTATTAACAACGAGCCTCATCCACTACAAGTTTTTTTAAAAATGTATTTGAACTTGAATGGATAAATAAAAATTATTTTATTAACTATTCAAAATTTGAACAAGATGTATGAATAAATATATATAGGGACAGTGTAAATTAATAGTAGAAATTAAAAAGCTATTGTAATCATTAAAAAATTCAAGCAAGGGATTTTAAAGCGATTTCCCTCGTTTTAGATCTCCCTGCATCCAAAATACAAATTTTTGAAATATCTATTTTTACGTGATCAGTAGCGTAGCATGCACGCCATTCTTAAACATAACATGATTTTTTTTGTCCACTTCGTGGTCAATAGGAACTTAATATGTGTAAATGATACCAGGAATATATATATGTATGTAAAACACATTTGAGTCGTGGTGTGGCTAAATAGAAGAAGGCACTTTCGAAATTTTGCTTTATTTGACCTTGGGAGGTATAATTTATTCGCAAAAAATAAGTGGCAAGGAGTACGTCATTGCATATCGTGACACAAGAGCAGAAAAACAAAAGGGACCAAGATGTTTCCCTCCATAATATTACTATGAGATTTTGATACGGAATTCTTTGACGTGCAGTCTTAAGAAAGGGAAATTTAAGTACCTTAAAGGGAATATTGTAAAAATTAAGGGTTTTTTCCCTTCACTCGGAATGTGAGAAAATGCTGAAGAGAGCAGTTTTATAGAATGCGTGTTGAATTAATTAAATAAAAAAAAATGGAACTGGATCAGGAAATAAGACAATATTTTAGAATGAAGTTAATATGGGTAAAACTAGGATACAAATTTGGAAATCAATTAAGACTTAAGTTAGATTAAAAGATATCACTACCTAATATATATTTGCCCCTCATCGTATTTTTCAAAAAGCGCCATAAACGTTCAAATTTCTGCTTCTCCATGGTCATGGTTTAAAATTTTTATGCTCATAGTTTTAGTTTTCAAGATGCTGAAACAATTTATGTCAATTTTATACATTTTATCTCCGCACATCTGTGCTATTTTTTAACAAATGAGTTTTTTTAAATATCCTTTACAATTTTACCTTTTGAATGGCCAGATATGGCTCTTGCACCAATAAACTGCACAAAACCAAACCAACTGCGTTTCCATGGCATCCTCTAAGTTTGAGGCTTTCAGACCAACTGCACCTTTCTTCTACCTCTGCAACTGTAAATGATAACTTCAAACTGCAATGGTGGCTTCGGAGGCCTGGTGGTAAGGTCTCGGCTACCGAACCAGAGGGTTTCAGGTTCGAGACTCTATTCCACCGAAGAATCGTCGTGTAAGGAGGTCTGTTGTACATAAAATCCGTCAGAACCGAACATCCTCCCGCTGGTGTGGTGTGGAGAAGAGGGTTGCCAGCTTAGGTGCCATCCTTATCATCTCACCGTGGTTCAAAATAACGAGGTCCGACCCCAGATAGCCCAAGTGTAGCTTTACGAAGGGACGCTAATATAACTAAACTGAACTCAAACTGCAATGAGTTAGTTGAGCGAATGAAAGGTGTCATGTAATATTCACATTGAAAATAGAAATCTGTCTCAATTTTTTGTATCCAGACTCATCGTTAGAAATAGACGACTCTCAGAAATACATAATTGAGGATATGAAGTATGTTAAATTGTGGAAATACGCAAGAAGGCAGAAGGAAGAACAATTGCGAGAATTAATAATCTTGTTTCTTTTAGTTTCATATTTTTTCTGTATGGATTTCATATTCTGTTTGTATAACCTAGCTGTAATGATACCATTTGTTCAAATATTTTTAAAATACTGAGTATCTTTGTTCGGGGAATGAAAAGTGTGTGTGTTTATAACATTTCTTTATTTGTAACGGTTGGAATGTATGTACTTAATTCAATCGTTTCGCTCAATATCATCTAAACAGAACTGATTTATTTCTCTACTTCCAGCCAAAGAAAGCTGGCATCGTTTTTAGTGTTGCTGCTAATATTTCATCCTGCTTTGTTGTTTTTTAAATGTTAATAACAATTTAATTAACATTTTTAAAAAACAACGCTAAGAAATATGAAGATTTGGCTAAAATTATAAAAATATTAAGATTATAATCCTAATTATTTTATAATCGTAATATTAAAAAAATATGAAGATTTGGTTATTTTTAAGAGGTTAAAGACTCTAGTAAAAAGTCTTGCTTGAATTTTTATGATTTAATTCACAATGTGTGTTATTAAAAATTAAGGTTAAAAATAAGCAAATAAATTTTAATATTAGAATCATGCAAAGACGAAATTTTTTTAAAGAGCGTTTGTTTTTAAATACTGTTATTTCTTCTTATAATATAATGTATGTGAAGAGATAGAGACAAAAAAAAATTAGAGAAATATATAGCACAGCGAAAAGAATGGTGCAAACTTCTAAAATAGTATGTTATATGTTCATGGAAATTTAAAAATTTTAATATTTTTGCAATGGAAGCTATTAAAATATACCTAAGGAGAATATTTAATTGAAATTTTTTGTACTCATTTATTTATACTGGCAATCCAATCGGTACCTAAAGGTAGAATGACGATTATTACGATTCGTGCAGCGGAAGCAAAAGGATTCATGTTTCCGGGAACATTTCTTTAATGATCACATTTCACACAAAATAATGATCACATTAATGATCACATTTCACAAACATGAAAAGACAAGACATTAAACCGCACCCTTCAATAGAGCAGCATATCATCCCTTTCAATTATTTACAAACGCAATGCACTATGGGACGAGTACCAAGTCAAGAATCGCCACTATGCTTGATACAGATTTCTATATACAGATTCTATCTATTGATTCAGATTCCATCTTTTGAAACAGATTTCTTTCCACAACTATTATCTAAAAGATAAGATAGAATAATACAACTACTATATTAATTAATTATAAAGTAAAAACTAAAATAATTTAATATTTTAACCACATCGCTTACAATGGCGTGTCTGAGACGCGCATCGAATTATTGAATTTTTATTTTTTTATTCTGCAATTAAGTGAAAAGTATTAAATAATTTAAAATGAAAAAAGTCTCTTGAAACGCATTAAAATAAATTAAAATAATAGTAAATATTCTGATTAGGAAGCTATTAAATTCACCATTTAATTAGGAAGTTAAGTAAATTCGTATGTCAAGTGGTTAAGTTAATAAAGTCAAATTTTTAACATTAAAATGGTGTTCTTAAAAACTGTTCTAATTTTTTTAAGAACATGGAATTTATTATTTAGCCCTTATGTATTGTGTCAAGGCGAATTTGCTGTTCACTAACTGCTTGTCCTCCACAGGCGTGAAATGAAAAAAAAAAGCGAGAAAAGTGCCAGTTGGCGAATATTGCTTTGTTCCAGAATTCGACAAAAAAAAAAAAAAAAAAAAAAAAAAAGAGAAGGGATTTTTCAAGTGCGAAGGAGTGCCACTCGTCAAACAGTTGACACTTTCCGAGAAGTGGTAATTCTCTTTTTTTCCCCTCCCCTTTTTATTATTATATTTTTATTCGAATTCTTTTTTTTCTTTCGCCCCTCGTCGTTTTGCGGCTGACACCGTCGCCAATTTAGTGACAGAGGCGACGTTTGTTCAAGCGTTTCGAGCCAGGAAGTGGGAGATTGGGATTGCCAATGAAATTTCGTACGATTTGTCGCGTGTTACCGGGAATTCGATACGCCATTTGTGTCCGCCTACGTGGTTCAGTTTAATTCCCCTGCGGTTTCGAATTTTAAAAAAAATCATAAATAAATTTGTTAAAAGAATTTTTTTTCTCGCCTAGCTTAGTGAAACAAACTTGTTGCAACACATTATACAAATGAAGTACGTTTTAAGTTACTGTATTTGAAGTTTAAAATTTCAAATGATTAAAAAAAGAGAATTTGAGTTTATATTTAAAAGGAAGATAATTTAAACCCGTGATTCCTTTTTAAGGAGTAGTATATTTGATACGCCTACTATTTATTTTAATGTATGTTTTTAACAACAACAAAATCTGGGATGGGTTTTGTTGGCACACCCACATATTTTATCTGCATGAGTATTTCAAAATATTCTGAATAGCTTGGTAAATATCAAATATGCTCAGCCGCATTAATATAGAATTTATTTATACTCTACATGAAGAAACACTAATTGCTTACTAGAATTATGTTACTTATTAGTGTAACTCAAGTATGGGTGCATTATATTGTGGGATTGGATTTTTAATATTTCTCTTCTGAATGTGCATACGTATGTCTCTTTGAACAAATCTTAGAGATTCAATGTCCAACTATCAATTGTTGGTACAATCCCAGAATTCCTTACTGCATACCCAACGTATCATAAGAGGCCGCGGTAGCCTGGTTGGTAGAACGTCAGTCTCGTCACCGAAAGGTCGCGGGTTCTGTCCTCGTCTTGGCCAGAGACAGCCGTGTTGGCTAATGGCAGTTGGGGCACGTTAAATAGGCTGTGACTGCAAAGTCCTCCAAGTTCCTATAACAAAACGATACCTCTGGGGGTACTGAATCAGGGATGAGTCGGTCTCTGATTTGGATCTAATTTCCGACTTGCTCATAGATGAATGAGTGTATGAATGAATTCAACCACCCCCTAAAAAGGGTTGTGTCGTGTGTGTAAGCTAGAAGTCACACTTCTGCCCTCTGCGCGATCAGGGGTCTTTACTCTCAGAAGCTACTGCACCCCCTTTCTGTGAAAAACACGGACACGACAACAACAACAACGTATCACAATTGCAATGACCTTCATAGATGGAAAAGTATCATGCATAAACTTTTTTTTTTTGAAAAAGGGTATAAATCTTTTTAACGCTTTCTAATCAATCTAATACAAAGTTTTGCCAGATGCATTGATATTCAAGTAATTTTAATGCAAACTGAGAAAAAAAATGTGGGAAGAAAGTCTAATGTCCTGAAATTTAACAGCAGCTTGATTTTAATTTGAAAATGAATACAGAGGAACCTAATTTAAATATTTTAATTTATTTTCGAATCTGACTCGTGATGTGAAATACTCCGTAAGCGAAACATTTCTCCCCCATAGAAATTCATGTAAAACAGGGCAATGTGTTCAATTCCGAAAAAAAAAAAAAAAAAAATGCTCAAACAAATTTATAATAATATAATTTATTTTTTATAATACATGTTTTTGTTAAAACTATCTGAAGAAATTTGTCTGGTAAAATTGGCAACACTACAAAGTTTGGATAAAATGAGAAATAGCATTATCGTTAAATGAATTTGCAGCAATACGCGCACCAGTCGAGCACAAATACACAAATTCTGTAGATACTGCTACGTACAGTGGTGGCGAGGTGGTCGGCTGTATGCAAGAGGAAGCCACCACACACGCTGAAATTCTTACCCCGACGGGGTTTGAACTCGCACCCTAAGGGATGCTTATCCACCGCTCTACCAACCAGACTATCTCGGCCTCTCCTTAATTGTAGATTCTGTTAATTCTTTTACCATCGATGTCGTTGCAATCCATCTCTATAATCTTGACCAAAGACACTATCCCACTCGTTAAGACTCCGTGGGCAATTGCTCAGATTCTTCTTAATCACAGTCAACAACGCTATCCAGTCAAAATTTCTTATATAAAAATATAAAGATTGTCTTCAATTGTATTATTTGTAGAGATAAGGGTTCTGTGCTCAACAGATTAATCAATGTGACATCACCAATCGCTCTGCGTAACACAACTCGTTAAAGGAGCTTTTTTCTTTGTTGCTGTTGCTTAGTTAGTAATGTGAATCACTCATTGTGAGAAGTGTTTGACTGTGGCAAGAGATATCAATTTATCCCTGAAAAAAAAATGTGAAAGAATCACCTTTGTGTAACGACGAAATATCTATTACATACTAAAATACATAAGAAAATGAAGCAATTATTATCATATATTCTTATTATGTATTATGTATAATTCAAAAGATTGCAAGAATAAATAATCAGTATCTTATGTCAAGTTTTAAAAATATAATCAGTGTTCAAAATAAAACATATCATTCCTATTTTATTTCTTTTTATAATTTATAAGCAAAATTAGATGGCCTCAAAATATATTCGAAATGATATTTAATTTTTCATGATTGAAATAAATGATTTTTATTATTAATTAATTTGAAAACGGTATAAGTCCATTTATTGCCTGTCAATTTTAGTTAAGTTCTCTTAAAAGACATTGCGCCGAGGTGGCCTGGTGGTAAGGTCTCGGCTTCGGAACAGGAGGGTTTCAGGTTCGAGACTCGATTCCACCGAAGAACCGTCGTGTGAGGGGAGTCTCTTGCACGTTAAATCTGTCAGGCCAAACATCCTCCAGCTGGTGTGGTGTGGTGGGGAGAGGGGGGTGCCAGATCAGGTGTCGTCCTCGTCATCTGATCTTGGTTCAAAATTACGAGGTCCATTCCAAAATAGCCCTCGTGTTGCTTTAAACGGGACGTTAACATAACTAAACTAAACTAAACTAAAAAACTAAACTTAAAAGACATTATTATCAAATTATATATTGATAAATTATGGAAGCATTACCAGACTTCATGAATAATTTATATTCTTGAATTAACTCTTAAGCTGATCTTCAATTTTTTCAAAACAACAATTAAAGGATTATATTCCAAAAAACAACTAAACAAATTAGAATGCTACTAGACTACTTTCAAATAAACTTTCGATGTGTGTTTTTTTACACCAGATTTATATATTTCTATCAAATTTTGAACGAAATCCTTTCAATATGTCTGTCTCTCTGTTCGCATACAACTCAAAACACCGAGATGGATAAAATCTGATACACAATTTTAATATATAAAGTGTTAACACACATCAAATATGCAATTCAATCTAGCATTGTATTGACCCTCAATCGTTTTGTACATTCTTTTTCCACGTAATCGGGGTATTTCAAAAGTGCAATGACTTCTGTTACTGAAATCTTGTTATATCACTAAAATTGCAATTCGATGTTGGATGTTGGTTTTAATTAAGTAAACACTAATATTTTTTTTAAAAAAAAAAGGCTACAAAAATACTTATGGGGTTTACATTGTATTGGAAACTTTAAAAGCAGATAACAGCCTTAAGACTGAGTGATCACTTTTGTCTTGTGGTCATGGTATGCGTCTACGAATCCAAACGTTGCATCCTTGCTATTTCCAATAGAAATATTGTTGACCTATGACGATTAAAAAAAAGCAATCTTCGTGCAGCAATTGTGGCATCATCTACGCGAATAAAAAATGGTGATAGTTAATTAGCCAATATATAAATAAAAAAGGCGATAAATAATCAGTTAATAAATAAATAAAAAAGCGATAAATAATCACCAATAAATAAGTAAAAGGCTATAAATAATAGCCAATAATAAAAATGGGCAAGGCGCATTAGATCCAACAACCCATATATCACCACTAAACAGCATCAAATATATCTTTCGTCTCACATCCGATTCACTGGAAGAAGAGTATTGTAGTGGAAGCTTTATGAGCCGTATAAAGCCTCAAGACCTAGTTATTACTTTTGTCTTGTAGTCATGTTATCTGGCTACGAACACAAAAGTTACGAGCTCAATCCTCGCTATCGCCAATCTCAATAACTTCTTTATACTCCAAAAAGTTTTTTAAAAAAACTGAATAAAATTCTCAGCACTCATGATGTTTATGGAATTGCTTAAATATCATTTTCTTTTTCTCGAATAGTAAGGATTATTACCTTTATTAGGGTATGGTATTTTGGGATTTTTTGCACAAGAGTCATATCTGGCTAAACTGGGCCATGCATATGGTTAATAGTTAAAAACGAGAACATGAAAATATTCAAAGGTCAACAGAAGTTTCTATAACATGGTCTAAATTGGCGAAATTGTTCGAAAATTTCCAATGTAAGCAAAGGTTGTCAAATATAGGCTTTTATTTATAAATACCTTTATTAGGGAGAGTGCGAGTAAGTTCCGAAGAGATCTCTCCCATTGGTTATTAATAAAGGCTTAATATCACTATATTCATTACTCATTGTCAAGCCCGAAGGGAATCACATTTGTCTTTTTTGGCAGCAACAATCATCTTGATAAGAAATAAATATTATGAGAATATTACCAGCTGTTCATCGCGCAAATCCGAAATGAATGCACAGTGGCTGGATATTCATATTTGCGGTCATCAAAATTGCGTAATGATCAGAAACCTTTATTACGATTCCGAATCCTTGAATCATAATGGAGTAGATCATAGAATTGACAGCCAAATTATCACCTGCTCTTCATAGATTTGATGTCCTTGATTGGATCCAGTGTCTAAAAGCTCCTTTCGGTCGTGATATTTTTGCGTTTTTGTTTGTTTCGATGTGAGCTACATCTTTATCATTTAGTTAGTTCGAGTGAGGTATTGTATACACGTTATTTAACTTTTATTTGAATTATTTTCCACAACATCAAGAAATGACAGTGAAGCTTGGTTCATTCTTATGTTTTTATTTCTTATTTGTTGAGACTTCAAATTTATTTATTTATTTTGGTACCATAGATTTTCTATAAACATATTACTCACCCAATGATTGTACAAATTATATCTGGCATGAAAGAATTCTGAATACTTCTACAGATTCGGAAGGATGTAAGGCAGCACATGTATATGTGGGGAAGTACCGATGATTGTACAAATTATATCGGGTATGAAAGATTTCCTGAATATTTCTACAGATTCGGAAGGTCGTAAGGCATCAACATGTACATGTGAGGAAGCAGGCTCAGTTCAGCATTAGGTAATAGGATGTGCCAAACTCAAAGAATTTAGAAGAAGACCCATTATGGAAAGTTAGTTATTTTAAAACAACACTGCAATGCATAAAAAATTTAAAAATATTAAAAGGAAATAAGGGAAAAAATGTCTTGCCTTTTTCCAACAATTTGAAGGTTCTTTGAATTTTTGTTGACAGTTGTTTTCTTATCCAAAACTTTTGATAGTTCATGAGCATAACAGGCATTCTCAATAATTCTTATTTATGAGGCCTAATTCTTATGGGTTGACTGGCTGTAATTTTTTTTCAAAAAGTATTGTACATAATTCGAATTTATTTTAAGAATTCGAAAAAAAAAATGTCTTTTTGAGTATTCCAAGAAAAAGACTTGAATTTCTAAATCAATTTTTTCTTCAGTTAAATGCATCTGAGTCTTGTATCCATATTGATTATTTGTGGATTATTAAAGTTTCAGTTTTGATCATGTGTTTCAGCCCCATTCTATCAAGTATCCATTTTTGGGACATGCACAATTTATACCAGCAGACAAGACAATGTATCAATATCCGATCACAGTTCCCATTTTACAAACATGCCAAATCTTAGCCATCGTAAATATTGAAAAAGAGACTAAAATTTAGAAACTTATTGGGATTAAATTGCGAATGATGTTTGTTGTTTCACTAGGACTGAACTCATTGGCTAGAATCTTTACTTTAAAAACGAACTTTAAAAATTCGTAGCAAATCGAAAAAATTTCGATGTAGCGAAATCTCAATTAAAAAATAACCTATTACAAAATTGTCATCATTTTCTTATAAAAAATAATTATCTCATAATAATTATTTTAATAAAATAATTATTTTCAATAAAGTCATTATTATCAATAAAAAGAAGCATCTCATAATAATCATTTTTATTATCAAATTATTTAAAAAATAATTATTAATGCTTTTACTCTTAGTAAACAATCGAGCCTCGTTTATTAAGTGTATTACTATTAAGAGAAATATAAAAGATAAAGTATAAAAAAAGGATTTTATAGTTGCACAAATAAGGAATTTACAAAACAGTTAATCCGTAGTCGTGAAATAAACGTACTATACTTTCTAGTCTTTATTTTTTTTTAATTCCTTTTTCTACATCTTATTAAGTCGCAACTACTAACAACGTCTTATTTAGTATTATCTACTTTTGATCAAAGACTTGTTCACCAAGAAAATTGCTTGCGTTATTTCCTATTAAATCATAACTTAAAGATTCATCCAAGAAAATACTTTTAAGCATCAATTTGAGACCGATACCAATATTTTATATCTGTTCTGCTCATTGGGAACATGAACCTTCCCAATGCAATCAAGTCCCAACACAGCATCTAATGAAAATATAGCTTTTAGAATAATCTATAGTTTAATTTCATTTCAATAATCATTTCAACGCAACTTCGTTAAAAGTTTTATAAAAATATCTTTGGAAGTTAGCATGGTAAAACGTTAAAATGTCACTTAATTTTTTTATTAGTTAAAATTCCAATGGAAAAATTTTAAAAAAATCTTTCCGAAAAGCACATTTAAACTTTATTTGTACCAAATGTGTACCTCCAAGTGAAACGGTCTGTCCTACAGAATGTGACCACAAATAAACAATATTTTTATATATTATTAGCAGCGATAGAGATAAAGACCAGTTTTCGGAACTTAGCAAAAACAGTTCATATAAATTGGATTTTTTTGCTTCAAAATTAGTCTGAAACCAATTCCAGAAAACATTTTTAATTATCTTTCCAAAAATATCTTTGATAAAATTACGCTTGCCAATATAATCTTCTGCCCCAATCTCTGACTTATCAAAAGAAAAAATAATAATTATAAGACACACACAAAAAAATCCCCTTCTTCTTTTATTGTCTAATTTCTCTTTATATCACGATGCTTCTGCTCCATCTATATCCATTATTTCGGGTTCTCAATCGCATACCAGAAACCTTCTCTTTTCGGAAACAAAATACTTCCCAATTAAATTAACACTCCCGTCATAAAAGTGGCATTCCACCAAATTATCCCACGGTTATTTTTTGACGACGAAAAAGCTTCCACCAACACTAATTAAGCCTACTTCGTGTCACATCGATGCCAATCCGCGAAACGAAATACTTTTTAAAAAAAGAATAAATGAAAAACAAAAAGCTGCACAATTAACCTGCATAAGTCAGAGGCCCACTCAATGGATGCTCCACTCAGCCCAACTCCAAGAAGGAGGAAAATAATAACCCTATAATAATAATGACATCTCTTTAAAAGGCAGAACCCAAGCACAGCTGCGCGATGAAGACGGTGGGGCTCCTTTTGGGGGGCTACTACAGGCAGAGCTGCCCCGGGGCTATAAAGGGGCTGGCCCCGTTTTGATAGAAGGCAGGTCAACATGCAACAACCGCTTTTTTTTATTATCATGTTGTTGGCGTGTTTTTTTTTTCAGTGCCTCTCTCTCACTCCCAGCCGTCAACCTGGTTCTTCTCAATCGAGAGGCTTTCTAAAACAAAGGTAAAATATATATCAAGTCATCCTGGCTGTCGGTGGTAGAGACGCAATTTCCCCATCTAATTGATTTCGAGTTAGATTAATTTATTCCACGTTCTTCTTCTTCCTTTATTTTTTTAAATTGTGTTTCATTCCATCGATGAATTCTCGAGAAGCGCAGGTGTTATCATCAGGAGTCGTGCATTTCGAGACTCAGGGAGTTTTGTGTTATTTTGTTGACGTATTTCGGCTCTCACGTAAAGTCCTTCGCTCTTGATGTTTGTGTTCATCACTTTGACAGATTCATTCAGGGGTAATGGCATCCCAGAGCGAGAGAGATAACTCGACTTTTTTTTTTTTTATTTGTTGTAGTTGTTTATTCCCTTTAGTAAAAAAAAAAAAAAAAACGTAAGTGCGATTGGCTTCCAAGTAATCAGTTCAATTTACTCTCTCGAGTTTTCTTTTTTCCTTTTTTTTCTTTTTCTTTTTCCTTTCCTAGAAATGTTTGTTTACTGAATGATTGCTGAAAAATGTAGGAAATGGCAAAATAAACAAAAATTCCCCGGATGATTTTTTTGTAAGGTTTCACAAGAATTTCAAAAAAAAAAATCGTTATCACCGCCAAATATAATGTTCTTAGTTGCGTGTGAAATGGTTTCCTTTTTGAGAATATCAATATCTATGTAAGAATTTTAAATATTAATCTTCGTTACGGAAAAAAATGAAGTCAGATTAATAATCTTGTTATTTTATCTAATAAAACCACATCATTAAGCTATTTTAAGAGGAAAAACGCCGACCAAATGAAACGAAATTCAGATAGAATCTCAGTAAAAGTAATAATAGAAAAAGCTATATATCAAAGAAAAATTAGCAACCAAAAAAGTTTTATGGTCACGAAACAGTCACTGCAACTAAGCAGTTAATATCTTTCGAAAACATCACTTGGAAAAAAAATGATAGAATCAACGGAAATCACGTTGAACAGAATTGTTTATTGATAATTCAGAAAAATGATGTGGCTTTAGAACTTATAAACTTATGCTCTTGCTGTGTTACAAAATGATATCGAGTGATTCAAAAAATCCGTTAACATTTAAAAAGTCAATAATTTACAGAATAATAAGTTAAAAAATAAGTAAGAAAAAGTCAAAATTTCAATTAATTTTTAATTAAGTAAAGTTTTTTTTTTTTTTAAATCACTCTGAGATGAATATTTTAACCGACAAAAACACATATATATAATTTGATAGCTCTAGATCAAACCTGCAAAGTAGAAACATTTTTATCTTTTTTATTAGTGATGACTGAACTAATGTTGCTTATTGATATTGTTACTTAATTAACTGCCATCTATCTTGTTACTTAATTATCTGTTATCCATCCTGTTACTTAATTAACTATCAAAGATAAGTTTATGGAATTTTTCTGCTGCTGTAAACTTGATTCGCCTTTTAAAGCTGTTTCTACATTGTTTAAATATTTTTGATCCACCCTGTTTATAAGACTTTGGTTTTTAGGACAAAATTTCTTTACTTAAAACTTTTATTTTTGTTGTCGTTGTAATTTCTTTCTTCTCGATTAAGAATTGTTCAATTTTGATTCAGTTATATATAAAAGTACATTTAAGACTCATTAAGAGTGATTAAATAAATCATATGTAAAAAATACATTTCTCGAGATGATCCAAATTCAGACTCGTAGACTTAGGAAAAAAAACACATCTTATAATGTGTTTATAATGCATCTTATTTATGCCAATGTATTTTCGTAAGATCCGAGATGTCAACTAACGCTCTCGGAATAGCCTAAACAAACTAGAAGAAAGTCAAAACTGCAAACCCTGAGCAAATGAGGTCAAAAACAGAAAACTATGAAAGGATGAAAAGAAAAGAAATAATCATTATCATATGCTTACAGTTGTCATATGTTACAGAATTTTCGTTATGGGCGTTGATTTTTTTATATCATTCACAGTATTCTAATTAGAGCCATAATGACTTGTTTTTTAATTACAGTTACTCTTTCCTCTAATTTCCGCATCAATTCTTGCTTTCAGTGCTAGAAATACTTGTCTATGTTTCACAGCTGTGATATCATCAGAAAGCAACTAATAAAATCCAATGCAATCGCATTAATTTCTAAAACATTCAAAACTTCAATTTCTTGATAAATGACATCAATATTTGACGACAAGAAACATAATAGTTAAAGTTAATTTAGACATATTACTCATATTACTTTGAAAGATGTATTAACACTACAGTTGTGTTTCTGTTGTTGTGATTACTTTTTAATAACTATAGAAGCACAGCTGTTGTTATCAATCATATTTATTGTCGACCTAATTTACTGTTGTTTCAATCTAACGGACTTTTTACAATAATTGTTTTCATTCGCGCAATAAGTCAATAATTTAACAGATTAAAACTGTGATTAATTACTATTTAAGGCAGAAATTAATAACATTTTAAGGCAACAGTTTTTTATTTCAACGTTATATTGGGCTTCAATTATATTTTCATATTTTAATGCAGTAATAGCTCCTTATTCGCTCTTCCTTCATTCGCCTTTTCACTATTCGCGGTACATACATCATAATAAAAGGATTCCAATAGGTATCCAACCCAATATCCTTTGTAAATATCGTCAAATGGACTAATGAAAAAAGTAAAATAGATCTTATTACAACTTTGTCTAAAGTATGTTGTTAAATGCAAACTGCAAACATAGACGAAATAGCGAAAGGAATAGGACGAGATGGGTTCAAACATATAGAATCAAGCTACATTCAGGAATTGCTTGAATCGCAAGGTGAAGATATGACTGAAACCGACTTGGAGGAAATGTTAAATTCTCAGCCCATTGAAGAAGAGGCTTCCACAAGCACTGGAAACGTGACATTTAATTTCAAAAATCTTAGTGAAGGTTTAAGAGCGGCAAATGAGCTTTGCGATTTCTTTATGAACATTGATCCGTCTATAGAACGAAGTCTTATTTTTAAGAGGCAAATTGCTAATGCGACTGCTGCGCATTAGTCTAAATGGAAGGAGCTTTTGAAAATGCCAAACAAGAGAAAATTACAAAATTCTTCTAACCATAGCCTAAGCCTTAAGATAATTAATCAAAATGTTCAAAAACTTCCATTAAATTGATTTTTTTTTTAAATTTTGTCACCTAGGAACGTATTTCCAATAATCCCATATAAATGACCATTCCGTATTCACGGTTTCTGTATTCGTGACATATTTATGGAACATATACCCCGCGAATAAAGAGCTTTTACTGTAATGTCTGGTAAATGGATTGCGAATGAAGTATATTTAAAAGTGTTTCAACTTTTTATATACAATATAAAAATATTTATTATTTAATATGGTCTCATTTAATAATGAATCTGAATGATCAATGAAAACCACTTAAAGTGAGGCAACTTAATCTTATCTTCAAATAATTAGAAAAGACAAAAAAGCCTTTCGTTGTTTTTCAATCAATACTTCAATTCTAACCAATGGGAGTAATCTCTGAAAAATTTCTCGTACACTCTAACAAAAGTATTGTTTCAGATAACACTTTGTATAGCATTGGTATACAATAGTTTAGTGAATTCTTTCACGTGAATTCAGCCTTTTTACTGGATCTATCATGTGATCCTTGGTGAGTTATTTGTTGATTAACCCCGGCATGCTGTTAATAGATTTAAAAATAGAATTGGGGGCTTTAGACACTTTATTCCCAACCAACTGAAAAAAAAATTTGTCACAAAATCATATACCATATTTGGTATATTAAAATCATTGTGACTTTGAGCTATCATGTTTACGTGTTTCCGAAAATACAGACATATAAATGGTAAATCCTTTGTTCTATCTGGTTCAAAATTTGAGATGTGTCTATAGTATAGGTATTAAATCTGTGAATCGCATTTTATCTATTTATCTGTCTTCGTCTTGTTGTTATCGTCTTGAATTTCATTCGAACAGTAGGACAGACACTGTCTCTGAGTAAATATTGCTGAAAATTTGAGAGAAATCTACAAATTTTGTATTAAGATCGCATACAAATTTCATCCGTCTAGATCAAAGCATTTTTAAGTTTCAGTTTGTCATAGACAGGCATAAAGGCGGATATTTTTCTAAAATGTGATTTTTAAGAACTCAGGGAGATCTAAAACGTGGAGACATAATCTACAATTTGAATTTTCTGACTACTATTATATTTTCTCAATACCATATATACGAGAAAGTAAAACGATATTTCAGATCCTATTCGGACATATTGTTCAGATAAATGGACAGCCACGACCATGTCGTATGAAAAATGCCTTTATGGAGCTTTATAAAGCATCATTCAAATTCTCCACTCCATAAACAAATGTGGAAACGGGATTTTCTTTACGGTGAACTAATACTTATTGTTTATAATGTCAGCGCAGCTAATAAATAAGTAAAAATATAAACATCTGAGGGAACTTCTAATTCGAATCTTGATTGAGATTACAGCAGCCAATAGCTATCTGGTGTTGTTGACACACCTGCCCCCGAGGTGAGAAAAATAACAACTAGAGAGTGTTTCCTTTACGAAACGGTGTCAATAACTGCTCTTGAATACTTATTGTAGTATGAAAGCCGAAGGGGGCGTAGCTCAGATGGTAGAGCGCTCGCTTAGCATGCGAGAGGTACCGGGATCGATACCCGGCGCCTCCAATTTTTAAAATTTAAATGAATTTTGAAATTTTCAAGATATATATTTTTTGTTTTCTTTCGACGTTTTTCAAAAATACTACAAGCTGATAAATTGAATAAGTTAACAAACCAGCGGGCAAGATTTCTTCTGAACTTTCTCGCATACTATATAATAAAGATATTAACCTCTCTCCTTGAAAAAAATCGTGGAAGTTGGACAAATCTATGAAAGCTCCAAGTACTCGAATATTTGTTTTTTGAGTCTCACACATGACAGTTGTGTACTTCACAGTGTAATAAAGAAAATCGGTATTTGTGCTTTAACTGTTCACATTGTCGAACAATCGATGAAAAAAGTATTAATCTTTGGCCTAAATTTAGTGTTATTACTGAGTATAGACTATAAGTGTTTTGGCATTTAATCGTTAGCAAGTAGTTCATGCATAAGCACCAGAAAATCGAATATGTACATCAGACTCCCTTCTTCTGGCAAATAGAAACAAAAATATGAAACTGCTACTCTAGTCTGAATATAGAGAGAAACGAAAAGATTGCTTGACAAGCGTTTCACTCCCAAGTAACAGAAAATCGAATATATATTTTTCAGACGCTTTGATTTCTGAAAATTGAAGACAAAATTTGATATAAAACTATAATTCTAATCAACAAATTTCAAATGTAATTTAATTTATTTAAATAATTGAATTTTTCGGTTATTTTATTCATATGCATGCGAAAATGCAAACGACAGACTGTCAATTCCTTGATAGATTTGATTCCAATTTGATACGGTTTAGTATTTTAGATGCTTAATTCATTTTATTAAATTTTATATATCTAGCTCTTTACGTTTTGTATTTGTAGAATGCTTGGACGAGAAGACATATAAGTAATTGTCTGTCTTGTAAATGGATTTTGTTCAAAATAGATAGAAGTCTATAAATTTAGAACCGAGACAATTTACAAAATTCCGCCCGTGTAGGTCAGTGTTTTCCAAACTTTTGACATATGTGTACTGTTTCTATAATTTTCGCAACGCTGAGTACCCCAAATAAAAAAAAATGGATGTATTTTAATAACAATCACAAATATATTTATTTTTTCTTTTTTGTGATGTACACAAAATAATAAGAAAAGGGAAATAAAATTGTTCATAATCTATATAAATAGAAATGAATGTTTGTCTGTATGTCTCTTATGCGCTGTCGTATTGCTTATCCGATTCCTATAAAATTTCGACAACCTATTACTTGCATTTAATTGAAAGTTACTGGCATAATACAATCACCTAAAGTATAAAAAAAAAATTTCAGGTCTATTTACTATATCTATTAACCATAGATTAACCACAGATTAACCACCAAATTACTCGAAAAGTAGACATAACAGATTCAGTAAAGATGCTAAATTCAAGATAGACGTTAATATTACGGAGCTATTGTACGTAAATACAACGTAAGTCTTTTTCTGAGGTAATAGTTTGATTAGAGAGTGTGCGAGAAAGGTTTAGGGGAACCAGTCCTATGGGTTTGAAATTTTAAATATGCATTAAAAAACCATTAATGTGAAACATTAACTATTTGGTGGTTAATAAAATTTTAGTGTTTTTTTGCAGCAACTTCCGAAAATATTATAGTTCACCATTTTGCACCATCTTAGTATTCCAAAAATTATCTTTTCACCTATATTAAAAATTTTATGGTATAAATATATTTTCTATGTTTAATCAGTTTTAAAAGAAAATATTTTAATCGCATTTTCTAATATTAAATGATAACAATGAACGAATATTAAAATTATTGTTTTTCTTCCTATCACGATAAATAGTTTCTTCCATTACCATTCTGAAAGAGCACCGAGCGTTACAATTCAAAAAGAATACACAAATCTAATATGTAAAAATGAATATTTGTTTGTATAATAGAATAATAAAAATAGAGTAAACACTGTTTATGCTTCTCCTTTATATATCCATCAGTTTCAATTAATGTATTCTTTGCCGACAAGATAATAAATTTCTTTCTTGCTATCATTCTTGATTAAAAAAGATTACTATTTCAAATTACAAACGATGTTTCCACTATTATTTCTTCTGTGGCAGCAACGCGCCGGGTATCAGCTAATAAAATAAAAATAAAATTTGTATTGCAAGTAACATTTATTTTTATCAATGAGAAGGATGAAATTGTTTGTACTGAGATGGCAGATCGTCATAATTTTGATCTGTTTGTTAATTTTAATCTCAGATGCGGTTCCATGTTCAATAGTCTGTTCCTTTTTTCGACTTAATTTCTACAAATGCTGAAAAAGTGACTTCTTATAAATATGAAGTAGGATAAGGCGAGTTGTATTTCAGAACTTTTTCTGTTAAGACCAGATACAAATGTCGCATTTGTAATCAGAATGATGTTAAGGCACTCTCCCGATGTTTAATTTTCATTAATCCGTATGAAGATGACCGTATGACCACAGATAATTGAGCCATCTTTCATTTGATTAGAATCACGTGATTTTCAGGCGGTTGACTTTCGTCTCAATTGAGACGAAATGGATGAGTTTCAGAGTCCCATGAAACTCTTATTGTACCCCTAAGGGTACACACACCACGCTTTGGAAAACGCTGACCTATATGAATGCAGTTTGGACTTATTTTGTTCCCAGGCAAACAGGTAAAATGACAAAAATGTGTTTTTTTGGATTCTAGGAAGTCCGAAACGAGAAGATTTGTAAAAATATAAAATTTGATTTTCTTTCAAATGATTGCTAAACTTTCTCATTGGATATGATAAAGTAAATAAATGAAATAGCTTTGAAAGAGACATTTTTTTTTCATTTCATATCTCATTTTATCGCCACTTTTTATCTAGTAATCCATTTGTCATCTCCGTTTTTTAAAAAAATAGTACCATCTCAGAAAGATCTATCAACAACAAAATTGAGATTAGATATAGCGAATTCCACGAATTAAATTTACCAAGTAGCCAACTGCAATGCTTCGAACTTCCTTCCCCTGTGCAACATTCTAGTGACTTGGTTCCTACATTCTGCAATCATTTTTACTCTCAAAAAATGATTGCAGATTTCAAAATTGAAAATGTCAGGTTTCAGGCGGATATAAATGCATATTCTACTTGCTATCGTCTTAAAGTTTAGGAATTTTGCTTTATTGAAAGGGAGTCTTGCTTATTATTCATCTATTACCGTAAATAATGATAAGTCTATTTTCATAAATTCTCTCTGCATTTTTCTAAATTATCTCTTTATATAGTGATGCTCCAAATATTAACAGAAGTTTATTTTACGCAACATAATTTTAACAAAAATAAATGGTAATAAAATAAATAAGTACAATAAAATAAAGTGGGAATTTTTTTCCTAAAAACTTTCTCGATCACTCTCTAAAATATTTGCCGTTTCAGAGAGCATTTTTCATGATATTAAGATACAATAGTTACGAAAGATTAATTTTTTCGTGCATTTAGAATATTTATTGAATCAGTCGTGTCATCCGTGGGGAGTTATTTGTCGAGTAATCCTGGCATGCGGTTAATAGTATTCGAAAATCAAGTTTATGTTCAAAAAAAAATTTCACAACGTATTAAAACAAAAAATTGACATAAAACTGCACTTGCAATACCAAAATTTCATACCGTATTTGATAAATTTAAGTCATTATATTTTTGAATTATTGCGTTTTCACGTTTCTGAAAATACAGATCGGCAGACGATAAATCTGTTACTGGATTTGGCTCGAAATTTGGCAGATGTCTACACTATAGAAGTTAAATCTATCTACCGAATGTTGTCGATTTCTTCGTTTTTAAGTTATTATTTTAACTTATATTTGAACATTCCCATGGACGAGCTTCCTCTGATTTTATTCAAAATTCGATAGAAATCTCCAAATTTGGTGAGACCGTAGACCCTATTTCAATGATCACATACAGACATTTTGCGTGTGTGCGTTTCGAAAAAAATGTGCTTTCCTATCTCAAGAAGGGCTAAAAGAGGTAGAACCGTCAAAATCTTGAATTCGCATTTCTCAACAATAACTATACTTTCTCTGTACTATGTATATGAGAAAGTAGAATTGGTAAATGGATGAAATGAGGTGGTGAATTGTTCAATTTATGCTTTATTAGCTCTGGATTAATATTCATTTAGTTTTTTCCAGTATATTACATTGTTCAGCATTTATAAAATTATCCAGGACATACTATGGATATGATCTGGACGAAAGGATTATAAATATCCCATAGAAATGTATTTTAAAAAAATTTTAGGATGAATCTTCTTAGAAACTAAACTGTTTTCACCCAATTTCTTATTATATTTAAAGAATCTATAGTTCGATTTATATGTCTGTAAGCAATATGTAGGAAAATAAATGCTTGTTTCATTTCTTTGGAACTTTCATCAACATTGATATTTGTTAATAGAACCAAAACTGATAAGTCAAATATTTAAAACTAGCAGAACCTGCACAGTGTTGTCCATGATATTACATTCAAGAGGAGAAATTAGCTTTAAAATCAAGTCTGATTCTTTCTCTCTATAATCCAACTGATTATTGCGATTTAAAGAGAGAAGGTTACTTCGAAATGAGGATGAGATGCTTCCGGTATGGTGATTGGATCTCTCCAACCCGGTGGGTACAATAATAGGTGGATGTTCTGGTCCGCCCATCGATGACGGGATGTACTTCCTAAGGGGAGGGTTGTACTGTGACCGGTGATCCATGTGCTTTAGTGGCGCGTCGGAATTTAGTGATATGACTTCCCCTACGTTTCCATATCACTCAACAAACGAAGCTTTTTTTTTTTGCATTTAATATGTTCTTGCCAAGGTTGAATTTCCTTCCTTTGGGCATCAGGAGTCTTAAATCGTTTTTTAAAATTGGGTTTAGACAAAGAAATGTATAGCATATGCATACCACATATGGCATGATGTAGTAATAAACATCCTTCCATCCAGACATTCAACCTTTCACATTTATATATTAGTATAGATATGTTGTTATTGTTACTTATGGCACTTTGAAAGCCTACTGACAGTTATCTGTCTGCGATTTAAACCAAGTGAGCATCTCTTGTTTTTCATAGTTGGGAAAGCTAGGGTCAGGAATACGACTTAACTACTTCATGCTTCATTTCGCTTGCACAACCCATTTTTACATGGAGGGTACATTCACACACAGAACACAGAATAACAAATATGCCCGAACCGGGACTCGAACCCAGGAAGCCCAGATCATGGGGAAGATACACTATTCCTATGCAAGACGCCGGCATATTGAATATAAACTGAATGAAATAAAATTTGAAGTAATAAAAGGGCTTGAAAGATTATTTATTTCATCCACGACAAATTTTTATCTTTTTAAATTGATTTAAATCATTTAAAAATTACTTCAAAATTGCTTTTTAAACGAGATTTTATCTGTTTTTTAAATCGCCAATCCATACACCAGGTAAAGGTTTGATAAAGACAACAGTAAAGACGATTATTACATAATTATTGTCCCTAATGGATATTATCAAACGCAAATTATACAGAGGACAAGAATTTATTTATGAATTCGTCGGATGATGAATGTGTAAAAAATATGTAATGATCCATTTTTGTCATTAATCATTAAAGTCATTAATCTTATCCGCTTCGGTCTAGAATTGAGAGATTACGATTTAGGAGCCATTAAATATTATCATTCAGTTTGTCGGTCCTCTCTTTTTGAATGATTAGTTAACGACTTCATGTGGAGGATAATTAAACGGAATCTGATTAACTCAAAGCTGTAGGAAACGCTGTAAAAATAAGATTAATCCAAAACCTTAATTTAGAAAAAGTGGAAAAGTTAAAAACAGATAAAATTAAAATTAAAATGACGATTTTTTTATTTAAGAGTTACAATAAATAAGCATATAGTGTACATTTTAATAAATAAACAGTAAATAATTAAAAAAATATCTTAATAATATTTTTTTTAATTTTATGATTAAAAATATTATAATTTGATTAAGTAAATAATTCCTTTTAATTAGTAAATAGTATACAGCATTTTCCACTTTGATTTTAGAAAAAAATGTGTCTGAAATTGTTTATAGATATAAGAATTGGATTTTACATTACGAATAGTGTAAAAGATTTATTTTAAATATCTTGCAGCTTTATTAATTGAAACGTGGCTAATGGATAATTTAAATTTGATAAATAAGGTCCAAAATTATAATAAAAAAATAAAGCCTTTAAAAAATTAGTATAATTGAATGGTTATAAAAAATTTGCATCACTTGAAATAAACAAATGTACAATAAAAGAGGGCAATGCGTATCTAACGTGTTCTTTTTTACTTAAAGAGTGAGAAATGTTTTATTGCTTTTTTAACTAAAGGAATTCTGTAGCATATTAAAGTCCACCCATGAATTAAAAGAGTTTAAGAAATTATAGATTGGAGATCCCTGGAAAAACAAAGGCACGGACATATTCAAATTTCGAACATATTTTTGAATTTAAAACAATTTTTAATTTCCGCACCGAACTAACTAAGGAAATCAAATAACAGACGAAATTATAATTTTAGGTTAATTCATAATTTGTATGATGAGAGAAAGTCCAAATTACAGAGCTAAAACGAACCTAGAAAATAATTCTTAGTTGATTCCTAATCTATTTTTAAACCAGCGGGGAATTTTGCGTACCGCAGAATAAAAATGCTATTAACCCTTCCTCTAACATAAGCAAAGTCGTATTAGGAAACTTACACATGGTCATTTTGTGCTCCGTAGAATACGGAAAGAAATGTATGTATATGTGCATTTTGTACGCCTTTTTGTCGACAGTTAGAAATCAAAATTTGACATGGAATTATAATTTTAATAAAAAGATCAAATTCCAAATTTTATTTAGCTAAGTTTTTACTTTTCTCAGCAGCAACATGAATGCGAAAATACAGAGGGGTGACAGTCAACTTTTTAATTCAAACCTTGATTGAAATCTATACTTCAGATACTAAACCTATTAATTCAAAACCATCTAGCTTATCCCTTTTCTGTAGTTACTCTGTTCATTTGCACATGGATAAGCAAACCGACTTTTTTAAATGGATTTCGTTCAAAATTTCATAGAAATCTACAAATTATTTGTAAAGTCTTTGTAGCAATTTCTATATATCCAATTCTAAGCCTTTTTTAATTTATCATATTCATACACAAACATGCACAGTTCCAAAAAATGTGTTTTTTGGATTCAAGAAGATATGAAACTAAAAGATTTGTCAAATCTTGAGTTCAAATTTTTTGACAATTAAGATACTTCTTCTTTGCATACTTCTTATAAAAGAAAGTAAAAATGAAAAAAACCAGAATTTTAAATTACAATTTTTAAATATCAGGGATCCACGCTCTATAAATTATAATCCTATAAAAAACCCTGAAAAATCTTATATTTCATGAGATTATTTCATGCCTAAAGATATGCAGGAATAATTGTGATTCTATTCTTGGATGACTTGGAATTTTTCTTCCTGTAAAGAATTGCCAATGATTATGGTATCATTCGAGCACACTTTTTATATTTTTAACTACTGATTGGCTCTTGGAGCAAAATTTGATGAATAATACACTATGTTGTGCCCTCGATTTGCTTAGCACTTACGTATTTTTGTTGAAGTTTTGTAATATAGAGAAGAGGATCAAGGATTATGAATAATTTTTCTTTTGTATATAGAGAAGAGAATCGAGAATTATGAATGTCTTCTTTTCGAATATAGAGAAGAGGATAACGAATTATGTATATTTCCTTTTTGAATTTAGACAAGAATATCAAGGATTAGGGATATCTCCTTTTTAATTATACAGAAGATAAGCAAGGATTAGGGATGTCTTCCTTTTGAATATTATCTAAAAAATAATTAACGTTCAGAATGTAAGTTTCATTCAGGTTACCTTGAATTACTGATTCGTATATACATAAACTATCAATATATCTTTCCTTGTAACCATTAAAGCAATGGAAAAAATGCAATTCTTTCGATAAATAAAATCTTTTATGGGTTCAGAATATAATTAATCAATTAATTAATATAGTTAATCAAATCGGGTTTTTTTCTTTAATGGTAACAATAAATTCCTATTTCTATTCGCCTGAAGACACATGGAAATATTGAATGAATGGACACCATTACAGCGTAGATGGGATCTATGGTTGAGTCCTGCAGACCACAGTATAGCATCTTGCCTAGAAAGAGAGTCCTGTTTTCATTAGGGAGAGTAGTAATACCCCACACCATCTCTGTACCACCAATCTGTAGCCCACAAATATACAATATGTTTGATAAAGACCAACATTCACAATACTATAGAGTATTGTGGTATATTGATTAATATCATATAATATCGCCCCATATTGTACAATATTCAACAACAAGTTATGCTATCTGAATTCCAGAAGCTACTCATGTCCATCTCTGCGGTATATCTTTAGCGGTAGTTAATCATTCCTATACAAGCGTCCAAACTTCACTCTGATTGCAGTAATTGATGATGTCGTGTCCGTGTTTCCTCGGAAAGTGTGTGCAGTAGCTTCTGAAGGTAAAGACCCCTGAGCACCCAGAGGCAAAAGTCTGACTTCTAGCTCAAATGAATGTGACACACACACATATTCACTTGCACAACCTCTTTTTACACGGGGGCACATTCATACATCTCACAGATAGAACACAGAAAAACGATGCCAGAACCGAGACTCGAACCTGGGACGCCTAGATCACGGGGAAGACACGCTACCCCTATGCCAGGACGCCAGCGTTGCTGCAATTCATTTAAATGTATGCACATTGGTCCCATGAGCATCAATGTCATTTTTTTAAAAAAGACTTTAACACAGTAAAGTTATTTGTATCTTTAGTGTTTAGCCATCGCACATTTTCTCAACGTTAAAATCCACTTCTGCTTCTTAATAAAAAAATTTATAAAACATTTGTTATAATAAGCTTCAAACGTAGCAATGTAGCATCTGAAACAATAAATTGTCTGTTCAGTTAATGAATTTCAAATCAGAAAGAACGACTCAATTTCTAATTTCCAAGAAAGTAGTCATCATTTTTTTTTATCTCTAAAAGAAACAGCAATTAATTTAATGTCAACACTGAAATTTCCCACGAAATGTATCATTTAATAAAACCCATAAATATGAAATAATGCGTTTGGCGCAATTAGAGAAGTAGCCATGAATGTGTCTTCGAACACTTCAAGGTTGGTTCCAACTAAGTGGGTGAAGACAGCTGACAACCAATTAAATGAAATAATTTAGGTGTCTGGATTTGTTGAATTGTAGTTACCATTTGACAAAGTTGCAACCGAATTGGATAGCTTCCAAGCATCGTTTTTGTCGCCAAAATTATCTTTGATTTAATCGGCAGCAGTCATTCCTTATTCTAGAAAATTATATTATTCAGTAAAGAGATAAATGCTGTTGGTTTTCAACTTACTATATACTAATATTCTTTAACAAACAGCTACTTCGCCAATAATAATTATTTTATTTCATTTAAATTAAATAGTTTAGATATATCTTCATGTCCGTGATTCTTTTGAATTGTCTGATATTAAAGTCATGTTATTTTAATTGTCTTTCATAGGTTCTATCAATTCTGTACATGGATTTTATCAGTAGTATGATATCATAGTCCTATTAAAAACGTAAATACTCTTTTCATTTGTAAAACTGTCATTGCGGTATTGTAACTCCATTTTTTTTATTCATCTTGTAAATTAGACAGATTTAAACATAATTCTTCTTCTTTATTTTTTTTAACAATGAAGGAAAATCAAACTATTAAATATTTCATCAAACAAAAAATTGTTTTGAATTTTGGGACAATATTGTAAAAAATTGTAGGAAATCAGGGTAAAAAATAATTATAAAAACTTCCGAAGTTCAGGAAAAGATTTTCACCATTATTATAGAGATATGACTTAAAAAACTTCTTTAAATTTTGAAATGGTGTGAAATCTACTTTTTTATAATAGTATTTTCTAAAACGTTTGCGAAAAAATGCAAAAAATTTTATTGATTTTTATTTAATTAAAATTCTAATCAACATTTTATTTCGGAATGTACATTTCCACCCTCAAAAGTATATGTGGACTATATACTTGAGGACTATAGGTCAAACGGTCTGGCTTGTAGAATACCAACACACACATTCAAATTCATCTTTATCAGTAATAGACATATAAGGAAGCAAAAGCCTTTTTTTAAGTAAAAAAATACAGTAGTTATGAAAAAAAAATAACTAATCCCTAGGTTTTGCTAGTTCCGCTACTCTGTAACTACACCATAGCTTTCAATCATCACAAAGTAAAATGAACATAATAATAATCAATGAAAAATACGATTGCTAACTTTTTTAGACTTTGATTTTCAAATTTTTCATGCTGGTAAGCAAAATTTTGAAGCTCTCCCGATTTTAAAAGGGGGGAAAAAGT
Organism: Argiope trifasciata; assembly: GCA_026543055.1. Lineage (NCBI taxonomy): Eukaryota > Metazoa > Arthropoda > Arachnida > Araneae > Araneidae > Argiope > Argiope trifasciata. The sequence continues at coordinate 658,534 of JAPMOQ010059918.1, forward strand.
TTTTTTAAATATCGACGCATGCGTAAATTGATGGTTTCGTGAGTGCTTCAAACCGTTTTAAACTGGTTGACGACTTAAATTAATCAAAACAATTCATAATAATTCTGAGAAGGAATATTTTGGAAATCAAGTTTTAACTTTAGTTATCGATAAATAGCCAAATGTGACAACCTTCTGCGTTATTTTTTACGAGCTCTAAAAGCTAAAACTGAATGCCTCAAAAGCGATAAATCGTCAATTTGTTGCCAACGCATTTTGAGATTTCGAAAATCTCAAACCAAAACAACATTATGCTCTCACATGATAATAGCTGAACTTCTTCCTCTGACACACTTTCACCTTAAAAATTACAACATCATTGGGGAATTCATAAGAAAATTGAATTAAACAGTTAAAGGAAGTCACGCTGAAAGTAGGCGAATCCATGTCCCGTTGAATAACAGTAAATCTCATCTTTCAGAGCGAAAGGAACTCGAACCAAACGAGTGAAGGTTTTGATCAACTCCCCGCTCGGAAAATGATGCATTGCTGTCTTTTGTTGGACTGGATTAGCCATTTGATCGCTCCGCAAAGGGGGAGGAGATAGATCTGCCCTCCCTTCACAAATGTCTTCAGACCTTTTTGTGACCATAAGCCTCTGATGGCTGGATTAGAGCCCCATGAATAAACTCGGGTATTTCTTTGGGATGAAAGAAAATCCGCCTAGAAAAGAAAATGCTCTTTTAAACTTTCCGCTATCCCATTTTCTTGTGAGCTTTTTCTCAATCCTATATGAACCTAAAAACAGTTTTCAAGAGCCGAAGTGTACAACATGTGGAAAAATAAAATAAGTCAATAAAAGGTCTAATAAAAAAAGAAATCAAATTTGAAAATAATATTTTGATGTAATTTTTAATCTTGAATGCATTTTTCAATGGGAAAAGCCACTGTTACACTTGTTACATATTTTCATGGTTCAGTCATAATGACAAATAAAAAAAACTAACCTAGAAACGATAAATTTAAAAGTATAAACATATACCAAATATATATAACATAAATACAATTTAATAACAAAAACATACAACTAACTTAAAAGCAATTTATTTACATTATTCAAGCGCGTGCTTTCAACGCCAGTTGGTGTAACGGATATGTCTGACTTTCGTTCTTCGCCAGTTGGGGTCACGCAATGTAGATTAGAAACTTTTTATTTCCTTTATTCTGTTTCCTATTAATTTAAAAATACTTCAGAATGGATCTGAAAGATCGATTCATTAACAAATTCTCATCCGATTTTGTTCAGCCGTTCTCTCTCTCTCTCTCTCTCTCTCTCTCTCTATATATATATATATATATATATATATATATATATAAACATTTAATTTTCCCCATTTTTTCTGAAAATTTAACTTACAATGTTTAATTACCATTTAAAGATATATTAAAATTTAGAATTCTATTAAAGTTGAACAAAATTGACATTGCTAATTTAAATGTTAGAACAATACTTTTAGAATGGGAATTATTTTTAGTCTTGAAATGTAGACTAATAAAAACTACTTATCGACATTTTTTGGCGATTTTGCTTTGTTGTTATTGTTGTATTAGTTTTATAAAATTTGAATTTCTCGAAAAATTATAGATGCCAAACTATTAATTTTGTCTTGTGTTTCGTTCGTGTAGCGCTTATTTAAGAGAATTTCCCAAAATTTCGCCTAAATTAAAAAAAAATAATAATAGCATACGATAATTATGAAATGTTAATCGTTGACGTAAATTTGACATTTTTACTAAATCTTAGCGAGTTATTTGTCGATGATTCCCTGGCAAGCGGTTATTAGTATTCAAAATCAAATTTGAGTTTTAGATGCGTTTTTCCCAGCCGATTGAAATAAAAATTTAACACGAAACTTATAATCACAAAATTCAAGCACCAAATTTTATATATTTAATCATTGTGAATTTGAGTTTACTGAAAAATAATACCGATATCAAACTAAAATTTTTGCTATATGTTTCGTTTTATGTGACGCTTATTTAAGTAAAATTCGCAAAATTTTAAATTGACTTATTCAGTTATCTTAACATTCTATAATTCATTTTATCGATCTTATTAATACTATACTGTTTTTACTTAAATTTATTATATCATATTAGTAGCATTTTATTTAAGAGTGAAAAAATTAAATTTAAAATTAATCTCTGTCGTTTTATCAGAGAACAAACAAGCAATCCTGTTTTGAATAGAAAAATCAAAAATCAAAATTTAAAGCACTAAATTTGCTCTATTTTTTCCCTTTCCTTTCCTTTATTTTTTCTCTCAAAATATAAGTTAATTGGACTATATTGGACGATTTTAGTGATTATGATCCCTAAAAGACGTCACTAATGAATGTTAATCGTTAAATTCTTTTAATAAAGGACTAGCGATGCATCTATATCGAGGTCCTCAAGTTATTGCAAACCTTCGGTAAATTATTTTACATTTTAAATAGAGTAGAACTTTTGCAGAGAAATCTAAATGGATTCCGTAAACCAACTGGAATGTATATAGTCGTAGAAGTTGTCGTTTCTAGTATTAAACAAGTAGATAGAAATGTGCCAGTAATTTAATAATTTCTTTTTTAAAAATCTTGTTAAGTGCGTTTGACATGTATATTTCAAATCAATTCAAATCATTTCATCAATTCAAATTTTCATTTTGGTGAGGTCGATGGACAGTTTTTTTTAATCTAGAGAAGAAACAATCTTGTTCGTTTGATTATGTTTTTTTTTTTTGTGCAAAATTTTATCTGCAGCCAGTTGACGACGTTTTATACTACCATTCGATGTGTTCGTGAAAATTATTATTGCATTTGACGTGTATTTGCGTCGTCGCTTGATTTTAAAAAGGGAGATTTGTGGTGCCTTAATGAATAAATTCTGCAGGTACTAGGTTAAAAAAGTTGCTGTAGTTATTTCTCAAAAAAGCGAAGGACTTATTTTTAAATCTGCTTTACTTCCGTCCTACAAATCAAGTCATGTGTTTTTTTAAAATTTTGATTTGGTTTTCTGAAATCGAAGCAGCATACTCAGCAGAATTTGAATAAAAATTGTGGTTTTTATTCAGCCTGAATTATTTTTAAAGATACTTCCAGTTTCTATACGAATTACAAACATATTTAATGAATATCTAATGATGATGACAATTTAAACTGACAAAAAATCTTATCTTCAAATGATTTCAATAGACAGAAAAGGATTCTTCCATCGTTCAGTTATGTCCAGACACTAAAAGAACATTTCGGATATTGTCTAAATGTATTTTAAAGATTTGATGGTGGGGAAGATGTATTAGACGTGTCATTATAAAGTTTCAAGATGCATCATTCAGTTTTTTACTTTTTCGTTACGTCGTAGAGGGAGTATAGTAATCGTCAAAAAATTCAAAATCAAGAAATTGACGAATCTCCACGTTTCCATGTGTTCGAAAAACACGTTATTGGAAAATGTTCGTATATCTGTCCGTGACAAAGATTATTCAAACACATTTTGATCTAAATGTGTGAAATCTAGTACACTATTTTTATACAAAATTTGTAGTTTTCTATCAACATCTGTGCAAAATCCATTCTGAGAAAGTCTGTCGGACAGTTTGAACATAATTCAAGACAATAAATACAAAATTTTGAGAGCTAGATAGATGGAATTCAATAGACAAAATGAACTTCCACAGTCAAGTCAACTATAACTATAACGATAATTTAAAGCCAAAAAGATTTAAATGCAAAAAAAATCTGGTATGAAATTTTGTGACTACAAGTGTAGTTTTGTGTCAAAATTTTTTTCAATTGGTTGAGAAAAAGGCACATAAAACTAAATTTTATTTTGTTTAATATTAACGACAAGTCATCGACTAATTGCCAAAATACTCGCCAAGGATTCAATATAAATGCTAAATTTCAGGATTCAATAAAAATGCTTTTTTCAGGATTCAAGAAAAATTCTAAACGATAGATTCAATAAGAATGCCAAATTTTTGTCAAAGGTTAATATTTTCCGATTATTGACCGCCAATGATATGGAAGGCGATCTCTGGAATAACACCTTTATTAGAGAGAAAGCGAGAAAGATTCGGAAGATCACTCCCTCCGATTTAACAAAAAATTGAATATAGAAACATTATCATCTTCACGGTAAACTAATACACATTGTTTCTAATATTAATATAATAAATAAATAAATAAAATAGAGGACACTTTTAGGATGAATCTTAATTGGAAACTACAGCAGCTGATAATTCACTTGTTGACACACCTGCGCCCGAGGTGAGGAAAAATAATAACCACAATTTCGTAAACGAACATGTTTCAGTTTACGAAATGGTGTCAATAACTACTTTTGAATGCATGTTAAAGCGTTTTCGTCGAAGGGGGCGTAGCTCAGATGGTAGAGCGCTCGCTTAGCATGCGAGAGGTACCGGGATCGATACCCGGCGCCTCCAATTTTTAAAATGAAAATTAATTTTAGGATTTTCTGGGAAATTTTTCGACTTCTTACCGATGCTTACAAATAGTTAACATAATACAATTGGTAATAGAATTTTTTTTCTAGGTAAAACTTATTTCTACTATTAAATAAATAAATCAGCTTTGAAAGTTATTTTTTGTCGTATATTTCAACTTCCATTTATCTTTTATCCCACAAATACAACCCCCGGGGGTCATCTCGTAATTGAGCATGAGATGCTTCCGGTATGGTTGTTGGATCTCGCCAACTTGGTGGGTACAATAATAGGCGGGGCTTTGACCCTCCCATCGATGACGGGACGTATTCCCTACGGGGAAGGTTGTACCGTGGCCGGTGGGGGCCATTAGGACTCAACCCCAGTCTCCGCTAGTGTTTCTAAATCTGCGGTCCGATCATTTAGTTTTTTTGTAGTTTATCCGTATGCCGACGGGCCAATCGGAGATCATTTATATGACGTAACCCACAAGTACTCCATTCGTCATGTTCATTTTACTTGCAGCTCTGTTCAAATATCTCAAAAAGATCCGGTGACTGAAAATTTTTGATCCGGTGAAATCCGGTGAAAAACATTTTTTTAGGTATACTGAACTCCATGAAATAAATTCATGTAATCCAAGTAACAAACGACATTACCTTACATTCTTTACTTGCGTTTCTATAATTGTCTGATCTGATTGATTTTCTATCTGAGGTAACTATGAAAACGGTTTGGATTTCGGGACAACAGTACAATCTACAGTTTGTAATATGCCAAAATAATAAGAATAATAAACATTTTTAAGTTGCCGAAATTAGATATTATTTTTAACGAAATTGAAATGGTATAACACAAAATGCAATTTTTCAAAATTCTTTTTTGTACATCATTTATATTTTTGAAATATTGTTTATGGAAGTTATTGCGAAAAAAACATCAAAATTGGGCTTAGTTTTAATGAATTAAAATTTAAAAAATTGCTCCAAGATGCACATTTCTAGTCTTTAAGGTATGACATAGAGTCAAACCTGTTTGCTTATGGAAGATGAGGATCGCATAAAAGAAATCGTACAAAAAATAGTCCAAAGCTTCATAAGAGGCGTAAGTTATAATTTTCTACAAAATATTAAAGAGAAAAAAAATGTGCGATAAAGAAAGACCACATTTAAAACTGTTTGCTCGCATGTGCCAAATCTGGTAAGCTAAGGACAGCTGAATAAATATGCGTAAGTAAAATAGCCCGCGTCCCGGTTCGGGCATGGTTGTTCTTCTGTGTGTTCTATCTGTGACATGCGTGAATGAGCCCCCCTCTGCCTGTAAAAAGGGATTGTGCAAGCGAATGTGCCAGATTTCTGCCCTCTGGGTGCTCTGGAGTGTTTACCCTCAGAAGCTATTGCACCCCCTTTTCGTGGAAACACGGATACGACATCATCATCAGTAAAATAGCCCTAGAATTATTTTAAAACGGAATGTTACTATAACTAAACTAAATTAAAGTCTCCTTCATAGGAAGATAATGCATTTCAAATACAGTGGGAAAAGTTTCCTCAAAATCTTCTCGCACACTCTCTAATAAAGGTATTATTTCTGAGAATGCCTTGAATGGAATTGATGTACAATAATTACGAAACATTACTTTTTGATGCGAATATTGCCTTTTTTCTGATTCTACGGTGCAGTCTTTGGCGAGTTACTTGGCAATTAATATCTGGTTTACGGATAATCGTATTCGGAAATCGAATATGTGTTTTAGACACGTTTTTCTTGACTGATTGTAGCAAAAATTTAGAGCAGAGCTACAATTGTAGTCACAAAATCCTGTACCCCATTTGATGCATATAAATCACTGCGTCTTTCAATTATATATTTCTGAAAGTACAGACCGACAGACAATGAGTTCCTTGTTGGAGATTATGGATGTTAATTCTGAGTATCGAATTTTATGCATCTAGCTCTCTCCGTTTTGTAGTTATCGTATTGAATAATATTCGAACAGCGGGACAGACAGTTTTCCTCTGGGCGAAATTTGCACAAAATTTTACAGATAGCTACAAATTTGGTATTAAGCCTCTATACTAAATTTCATCTATCTAGATCAAAGTGTTTTTGAATTATTTTCATCACAGATAGAAAGATGTACATTTTCAAAAAATTCGTTTTTTGAACTCAAGAAGTCTAAAACATGGAGTTTCGGCAAAATTTCGAGTTCTAAGTTTCTGATGATCACTCTTTACTACGTATGTATGAAAGTAAAAAGGCAGTCAATTCATAAAGCACTCAAAAAGTCCTTGAATTTTTGTAGCTCACATGAAAATTCGAATCGTCTCCTTATACCTATCTTTCTTTCTCATAATTCGTTCAGATAGTACAAAAATGGAATGACAATTAGTTTATAAAAGCAACTGTTAGATTCCTTTAAGGATCATCAATTCCAATTAGGAATTCTGCATAAATGCTAATATAATTTAGTTATCATTTTCGTATTATTTGTGTAAAGTATTCCCATTAAGTTCGTATGATAATTAATTTACTTTCCTTATCATTAAGATTGTATGACAATTCCTGTAATTCATATAAGATATTCATATAATTAAACTGTTATCTTCATGTGATTAAACCATTATCAAGTTCGTATAATTAATCATTAATAAATTCATATAATAAAGATAATCCTAATCATAATCTCATATAACTGGTACGTAAAGAATGATAATCTCGCTCTGATAAGGATCTGGATTCAGATTCCTGATACACCGTGATAATAACACGAGCAGTGCCAGCCCTCTTTGTGAAGGGACCCGGGTGCAAAAAGCTATTTGGGGCCCTAAATTTTTAGCAAAATAAAAAAATAAACAGACAAACATTTACCTATTTATTTCATAATGCGTGATTTTGTTTTTGCTATTCATTACTCCAGGAAAATTAAAACTTTTCCAGTTTCTTTTTCGATACTTAGCATAGCAAGAGGGTTTAAGCATTACACCCACATGCTTGACCGAAGATAATCCTTTATTTAATTTTAATTTGCTGAAAGAAGGTTCAGCATTTATTGTATTTAGTGACTGGCAATGTAAAGGATTGAAAAAAAAATATTACTTTAGATATAGACAAAAGTAGATTGCTGATGATTTACAAGTCCATTTGAACCCAGCCTCAGTCTTTACTTCTGGGCGCCGGACACGCTGCTCTGTCTTAACCTGCCTTCTTCTTGTATAAAGCCGACCACCTCGCCACCCCTGAACGTAGAAGTATCGACAGGATATGTCTTAACATGTTTGATGGGGATTTCCTTATTCATAACTGAACATTTCACACCTTTTTTTATGGATATTACTACGATATTACCTAATAATGCTCAGCCAGCCACATGGAAACAAGCTTGTAGATTTTTAGTATGCTTAACATTATTATTCTTCAGAACACTGGAGGACTTCTTAATCACGGTGGAGGCCCCTTCAGTCGCAGCTCCCGCCGCAGCCCTCAGATGGCCGGCCCTGAACATGAGTACTATGATCAGTAACAAGATGGGAATCTTTATAATAGTTTGTATAATTCAATCGTCTTTAAGTTCGTACAGCAATTCATAGAATTCGATCTTTGTCTACTTCGTACAGCTAAAGCTCTCAAAAACCCGTTGGATTCAGAAATAGATCCGTAACAACTGATTTCTGAGTGATGGAAAGTAAAGGTGTGTTTCAGTTCTAAATTTTAATGAAAAATCAATCTTCTATAGGATCTTACTTGTCTGTTATTGTTTTTTTTTTAAATTTAAAAGTATGAAGAGTAGACTCTTTGGTTTTAAAATACACAAATAAAAAATAAAATATAAGTTGACATGAGCAGCCAAACAACCGTAAAATAAAAACACGGTTCCAGGTGTGGTGGTTAATTTAGTTAATAATTACATGTCGACTTAATGAGTAATCACATTTTAAGTCTTGTTGAATAAAACATGAACTATTCACTGCAAAAACGGATTGGCCCATGTAGATGGATCTTCGTCCATTTTTGTAAACGTTCACGTACTCGTCATTCGCTGTCTATGTAAATGTTTACAAAAAATTTTGGTACGCAGGATGTTAAGATTTTAATCCTTCACATCTTTCCTCATTATTTGCTGTTATTCAAACAACAGCAGGTGTTTTTATTTTTATGAAAGCTTTGAATGAATATAAATTAGCTTCGAGATCATGTTTAGAAAGAGATTTTTTTAAAGTGATATACAATATAAAATCATTTTTTGAGCGCCAATTAATTTTTTAGAGAGTTATGAATGTTGGTATTTATTGGTTGACTAGCCGCCTTTGGCGACCAGCTGTTTCGCCATGAGTAATGCGTTCTAAAATTTTCCATTAAATCACATATTCATTAGCCTAGAAGTAATTCCGGGAATTGATTGGCCTGAAAGCAATATTTTCTTTAAGATGATGGACGAAAAGGTCTAAAAGAACACCTTTTCCTAATAGTATTCTTTAATTTTATAAATCAATCAGTTTTAACTATCGGTTATGCTTCCAAAATATTAAGAATGTTTTTTTCGATGATGTTGCCAAAATATGAAATATGTTTTTTTTTTTTTTTTTCAAAGAAAGCGAGAAAGGGAAAAAAGTATTGAATTAATGATACAGATATTGCAAACGATTACATAAATATGCCATTAAGTCCGGATTTCAATGCATATCCTGTCTAAATGCAATCAGGTTTACTGTAAATAATGAAGATTTATGGAATTAATGATACAGATATTGCAAACGATCTTAGAATCCTTTGCTTTGCATTTATTTTTTAAAGAAAATATCACATTTTATATTTCTTTTATTTTATCCTGTCACGTGCTGAAAGTTGCATTTCTGTAGATTTATTTTGCGATGATAATTTTTTTTATTTGAACTTCCGGCATTCTTTTATTTTATCCAATCACGTGATAAAAACATGGTTAAAATATTTCTTTAAAAATTCGTTAAAAATAGAAGCTTACGTTATAAATTAAAAAAACTGACACCGTTAGAAAGCTAATTTTTTAATCTTTAAATGGATGTAAAAATCATGTTTGTGCAATAATATTTTCGGAAGTTATAAAGGAAAAACGTCGAAATTTCGCTTAAATTTTAATTAATTCAAATTCTAATTAAAAATTCGAAAAAGGGCTCCGAGGTGCACATTCCGGACCTCCAAGGTATGCATGTACCAAATTTGGTAGCTGTAGGTCCAACGGTCTGGCCTGTAGAGCGCCAACACACACACACACACACACGCACACACACACACACACACACATTGAGCTTTATTATAAGTATATAGAAGATATAGAAGATGAAATCATTTGATGGCATTTGTTTACCGTGAAAGATAATTGGCGAAATAATGTTTGATAGAGTCCAAGAAGATTTATATGTTTCATTTTCCCAAGAATAAGAATTTCCATGTTAATGAAAAATGCTGCCAGTCGTTCCGAACAATTCTGAAAAAGTTCGTACTTTACATTTGGATAAAATTGATGAAATGGTACGTCTTTAAATCGCCAAAGGGTGCCAAACTGCCAATTCCTAAAAGCAAATTAGTTGCTATGATATATGGTATGGTGAGTAAGACAATAAGTGACGTTTACCGGCGTTCTGGCATAGGGGTAGTGGGTCTTCTCCATGCTCCCTGGGTTCGAGTCACGACTCAGACGTGATTGTCCTTCCTCTGTTCTATCTGTGAGATGTGTGAATGCGCCGTCCTACAAAAAGGGATTGTGCCAGCGAATGAGTGGTGCGTGAATAGCAATGTCGTAGAATATTCAACCAAACATTGAAACATACCAGCAACAGGCGAAGAAATATTGCCATGTCATTCCAACTGCTATTCGAATTTAAATACAGTGTTAAGCAGAAAATGTTTTAATTTTTAGCTGAATATTCTTATGTAATTTTATTTTTGCTTTATTTGGTGATTTTTTTAATGTTGCTTTGTTTTTGTGTTTTTGCTGTTAAAATTGGTGTCTCTTTTGTCTTAATTTTCGGGTCAAGAGGTGTCAATACTGTTGGACACTGTCCAATTTCTTCACAGAAATAATCCCTTATTTTGAATTCTTACCTGAGGGTCCCTTGAAAAAGTCTTCAGACCGGATTTTTTCTTCTTTTTGTTGTAATTTTGATTATGTTGTATACCTTCTTACTTAGTTTATATATTAATTTATTTCGATTCATATGTATTTTAGTAATAGATAGGTTTTTAATTTTTAAATTTTAAACTTGTTTGAATCCAAAATAATTTTTAGTTTCGTTTATTTAATTACATTAATTTAGATTTGTTTCATAAATAGGTTTTATTTCATTTAGCTTTCATTTTTGTTTACTTTTTACTGTTTAATTCCGAATTAAATTTTAATTTCGATTCCGGCATAATTGGTTTCGGTTTAATTTTTGATGATTCTGGAAACGGGTTTTAATTATTTAATGCTTTTCCGGTTGTTTACTTATATATATATAGTGTTTGGCGAATGAATAGAAAATTATAATTTAAGCTATATTTTCTTATTTTTGGAGAAAAAGCGACTCAAACTTCGACAGATACTTTAATAAATTATACCTTATCACACTTTTACGCTAATGAAAATTGAATCCACAAAAACGATCCGTTGATAGCATTTAACTTGGGAAGGTCGTTAGCAATTTTGCATAACGCCAAGTTAAAACTCATTTAAGTATTCCTTCGCCAAAATGTCAGCTAATAAAACAATTTGAAGTGAAGGGAAAATTATGCTACAAACTCGTCAAATAAGTTATCGATTACGGACCAATAATATATAGTTATTTTCTCTAAGGTATTCGATTGCATTTTCTATTAATCACTGGGACGGCCATTAATATTAGCTGTCAGTTCTGCGATATGAAAGTTATTGATTGTTGTTTTAATTAGGGGGATATCTGTATTTAGCGATGTTTTAACGAAATTGTTCCGTATACTTAAAAGTCATTAGCTGCAGCCATCTTTGCGCGCTCTGCATATCAAGTCTTTTAATTTAAGTATACTGAGACTTTTTTTTTCCTCGTTACGAGGACGTTATTAATTGATGTATCTATTTAGACAAAAGACCACGTGATGCTGTCAGCTTATTAGTCCACCCAAAATGGAAATAAGTGCACTTTTTAATGTCTCGCTGCAGGCCAGAGGAAAAAAATACCGTTCCAGACAGATACAGTTAACTTTAATAGGTTGTTTTTTACAGCCCTGGAGCCTTGTTTTGCGGGATTGGATGATATGTCGTTAATAGCAGGACCGGAATTACGTCCTGTGGGCAATACGAGGTTCAGAATACCATTCCATTTCTCTTTTTTCACAAATTTTTTTTTCGTTATAGATTTTTATTTAATTTCTATATAAACAGTTTTGAAATAACAAAATTGGCGAGAAACTGAATAAAATTAAGAATAAATGAATTTAAATTTAAGAATAATTTTTAATTGAACGAAATAGAATATATATATAAAATATTGATTAGAAAGGCAAAAAAAAATTTTTTTTAGCAATTTGAATATTTCTAAACAAAGTTGAATGGTCACTCTAAAGTGGTCTCCCCAAAACTTTCTTACATTCTCACTAATAAGATGAATTTATATTTTAAATGCGTTTTTATCCATCGAATTGAAAGTAAAATCTGAGTAGAACTATACTTGTTGTCCCAAAATTTCATACCAAATCTATACATAGTATAAAATAAAATCTCCTGAAATTGTTTATTTGAACCACAAAAACTCGGATGTTGAAGATATTTAAACCATTTTGTAGAGCCTTTATTGGGGAAGGTTTTAGTACATTTATGTCATATCAAAATACAAAAGGGAGATTTATAATTACGATTTTAATTATTCTGCGCATATGCGAAAACCTTAAAATGTGGTTGTGCAAACAACAAGAACAGTGGTATGCATATACGATATGTTTTTCTGTTTACGTCTGGTTTAAAACAGCAATTCAAATCTTATTATGCCCCAAAGAAGGAAATCCAACCTTGGCCTGAACACATTAAATGCCAAAAAGCATCTTTTGTTCCGCGATAAGGAGAATGAAAAGAAAGAAACGTTCGGTTAGCGAATATCAGAGAAAGGATGTGCACACTTGGTGAAGGAGAGTCTTTTGGTTGAGCGAAATAACTGTCCTTCTTTAAATCGCACTGCAACTGAATTGCTGAGGTAGAGTGTATCTGAATTATGAGCGAAATGATCGCCTGTGTCCTGACAGAGAAAGACATTTAATTTTCAGACAGAGGAGAAGAAGTGAAAAAACAAGCACAAATTTTAAAGCAGCTTTTCTATTGAATAGTTTTAGAGGATTGTTTTGTCTACGAACATATATTTTGACCTTTTTTAACAATCTAAATGTTTTTGAATGTGTTCAGTAAAAAATTGTTTTGCAGCTATTTTTGATGAACTCTAAATATATTTCATGTTTGTTTGATGTTGCGTAACATGACCATGTCATATCGGGTTGAGGCTTGGCTTAAGTTTAAAGTTAATTTTTCTTCTTGGATGCTATGCCATGGGCAATGCCGTGCGGGTACTGCTAGTTAAGTATATATAATCATTGCATTTTCGAGTTATCGTGTTTATGTGTTTCTAAAAGTACAGACCGACAGATGAGCAATTCCTTGTTAGATTTGGCTTAGAATTCGGTAGTTGTTTACACTGTAGATCTTAAATCTAAGTTCGTCTAACTAGCTTCTTTGCTTTGTAGTTATCTTTTTAACCTGACAAATGGACAGGCATATATTTATATTTTTTGAGCGAATTTAGCTCAAAATTTAACTGAAATATACAAATGTGGTGTAATTTGTGCCCCAAATTTCATCTATCTAGCTCAAAACGTTTCTTAGTTATCTGTTCTACAGACAGACATTTTGTTTCGAACTGTCATATTTTTCAAACTCGGAAGGTGAGACATGGGGATTCACCAGAATCTCGATTTCGAATTTTTTAAAAGATTAGAATAATCTCGTTATATAAACAAAAAAAAAAGTAAAACATTTACTGAATTAACTATAAAACAAACTAAAACGCGCCGAAATGTATTTGAAAGCGTGAAAAGGAAATTCCAAGAACAATGCTCTGAAACGTAAATGATATTTAATTTTAATTTGAATAAGTTAATCTACAACTATTTTTAAATACATAAAATCACAAGACTAATAATCACAAGAAAATAAGTAAAATTACATGATAAGAACAGGGGGGGGGACACACCCTCGAGATTTTATTTTTCTAAAATTCTGAAGCTTCCTAGTCATTTTCTTTTGTCTATTTGATAATCCGCTTATGGATACTTTATAAATTCTTAATACGAATTCTATCTATTGTAATGACCCTTATGATACAATATATAATGTAACACAAAAATATCTGAGGAGTTGAATAATCTCAAGAATCCAACACCAACTTCTGTTTAAATGTTTATAAATATATGTAAATTATGGTCAACATTATTATTAATAGTAACAGTAATTAATTGTGAATATTATGATAAGTCAATCAAACACTTTTACAGTTATCATTTATAATAATCATCGGTTACTAGTGAAATTTTGATTAGTTTTGAGCGAACGAGTGCCATATTGTTAAGAGAGGAGGAAAATCTCAATCGAGTTTCTAGACAGAGAAATAAATGTGTAAGAAGTTTTCATTTCTCTATAGCATCTTTTCGATTTAGACAGAAAAGTAATTAAATTGAAACGAATCGTTGCCTTACCATGATTGAACAACTTTTTTAATACATGTTTTGCGATAAGCAGCTGAGAAGTAAAGGGAGAAAAAGTGAGTGAATCCACTTCGCTGATCGCTCCCTCTGGCCTTATTGTGAAATCATAGCAGCGAGGTGCAACCTTGTTTAAAGAATTACTTGCTAAGGAAAGAACCATTGGTATCGGTTCCGTAGTGTAGTGGTTATCACGTTCGCTTTACACGCGAAAGGTCCCCGGTTCGATCCCGGGCGGAACCAGTTGCTGCTTGTATTTTTATTCCTTCCATAAAATAAAAAACGCGTACATGTTAGTTAAAATTGGACTGAATAAAAAATTTTATATATATATATATATATATACAGCCTTTCGAAGCCATATTGAACATATATTTATTATATTCCAGAAATATTTTGCGTCCGAAAGTTTTTTTATTTTTTTATTTTTTTTTAAATAAGTTATATTTCCGTAAGTAACAGAGTGCATATTACAACCATTACTTTCTAAAACATGACAATAATTGAAATTAACCCATTTATGCCTAAGGTTAAAAAGTTGAAATTTTCGCATTAAATTTCTATAATAATTTCTATAATGAAATTTCTAAATAACCTTTATGTGAGGGTGTTCCAAAAATGGAACAGTTAGTATTAATGGGTTGACAGCATAAGTATTTAGCATATAAAGCTAAATGCATTACATTCATTGCAATAATCCCTGATACACTGCATGAAAATATGAATAATTAATTTATAAAAATCGTTTGAACAGAAATCGTTGCAATTTAATTTTAATGTTAGTATTTATTATCAAAAAATAATAGTAATAATTTTTCGCATTATTTCAATTTAAAAAATAATGATATAAATTCATCGATAAACAAATTTGATTTTCGAAAAGGATTTTTTTTTAAATTTATCTTTTAATTTTTCATTTTTATAGGAAAATATTTGTAGCTTCTTAAACTGATAATGTTCTTAACTTTTAATTTTTTTTTTTTTTTTCGTATCTCTCAAATGGATGGAACATATTTTACAATAATCACGTGATTTTTTCTAACAATTATTGACTTATCTTCTACGATTTTTTTTATGTAATTTTAAAAAGTTGAAATCATGAATATTAGTTCTTCAAACACTTCTTTAAAACTCGTTTCATAAAAGATGAGTGATTTCGGAATTCTACATTTGTTATTTAAACAGAAGCACATTTATAGACAGTGAAAAACTGGTATACGGTTCAAAACATTTTAGAACTATTTTTACTTTCAGTACACATTCGAAAGAAGATTCAACACAAGCTGAAAATTGGAAATCACTGAGAAAATTTAAAACTCATTTTTAAAAGAAGATTTACGGGAGAATAAAATTCTTTTGACAACCAACTGGTCCCACCCGGGATCGAACTGGGGGCCTTTCGCGTATAAAGCGAACGTGATTACCACTACACTACGGAACCTCGACAACATCAGTCGAATATGTAGCAAGAGGATAGAGATTCGACCTCCAATCTGATGAAATGTCTCTGACTTGCGTGCTTCCTGGAAAGGATATCGCCTCAGGTGGAGGTGCTAAAGAATTACAGTTAAATCAGTTAATAAATATCTTAATTGCTTATTATGTAGTTGGCATAATATAGTATATATACAGTAATGTGCTATTAAACGTGTATGATGCTCATACAATTTTTTAAAAAAAATATTAGCTTCCTGATTTCGCTCCCCTCTCCTACTTCAAAAATACATTTCTAAGTTACATTCGTTATTCTAAAAATATATATATATATATGTATGTATGTATGTATAAATAGCCCCATATATATGTTTTTTTAATAATTCATTTTGTTTATTTAATCGATTACTTAGAAAAATGTATTGTAATTAATATGCGTTTATCAGTTGTTCAGGAAAGGGGGGGGGAGATACTTTCACCGTCTTTTTACTGGAAACTTTCATGTTTGGAACCCGATTTCATTAAACGTCCACCGTATATGTAAACCTACTACAGATTAAATCCGGTGTGATGAGTGTGTAATGTTTTTCCGCTGACGCAGTGTAGTAACTTTGAGGCGGAAGCATGTTCAGGTGTCTCCCTCGTCATCTAAAATGGAACAAAATTAATAAGTTCGACTCTAAACATGCCTCGCGTTGATTCTTTAATTAAACTAAATCTTATTTATTTAGCGAACTTTTTCCTGTTCATTTCAGTAAAATCTTTTTTTTCTTCTTTTTTTTAGCAATATTCCTTAAGTTTTATTCAGTAGTTTTTCTTTTGTTGTGTTTACATGGTTCTTTTTTAAATAATATTTCTTATTATTCTTGGCTGAGAATAATCTTTCTCATAATAAAATCTTTTAATATCGTTTTCCTTATAAAATTTTTCTTCGTAATATTCCCTATGCTTTATTTTGTAAAATCTTCAAATCTTTTACAAATTCTTTACAATTCTCTCTTTTTATAAATCTTTATTCTTAACAAATTACCTTTTGTGTCTTTCTATAATTTTCTTATTCTTCATATGTATTTATTTATTATTCATATTTATTTATCAATTGTTTCATACATCTTATTTATTTTGACTTAATCCCACAAAATCTCATCCTTCGTTTCTGTTAATTATGGTGTTTTGTTTGCCGTTTTAGAATAACGTTCAATTAGGAGATACGCTAAGCCAAAAGTAAATGCTTTATTAAATAGCTTCATTAATAAGATTCCTGCCAGTCCAGATTTTCAATTTATATTTATTACGCAATCACACTGATTGTTGCAATTTATTACAAAATAAGAATAACGACTCCTTTAATCTTAAAATAGACAGTGCGTCCCATCTTTTTTGTATACAAAATAAATATTTGAAAAAATTCTGACAAATAAGTTGAATGAAACATAAATATTGATGAATCAGTACAACGAACCATTGTGTTTACATAAAATATGCTAACGATTTAACCTTTCCTTAAAAGTTATTCACGTCAAAGGACCCACATGTTCAAAGCAACGGTACATGGAAATTTCGTAAATAGAACGAATATTTTATGAAAGTGAGGGGGAAGGTAGGTGTTAATTCCTTGCCCCAGCCCCTATGTACACCCCATTCTGTTTGCGTTGAAAGCGACTTCACAAGATAATCTGCGTTTTGTGTACTTATGAATGACGCTTTGAAATCCTACTTCATAAAAACCGCATCAGAAAAAAAAAAAATCTATCGAACAGCAGACGATTTTTACACAAGGGGAGGGAGAATGAAAGAAAAGAATAGGGGTAGGGAGAGACATGTCCCTTTAAAAGCGTAAATAAAAAAGAAGGAAAAAAAAGGAAAGGAAAATCCTCCTTTTGAGATTTAGAAGTAGGTGTGTTAAACTGTTCCTGAGTTCACCTCATCGAACTCTCACCACAAGAAAAAAAAAAAAAAGAAGAAGAAGAAAATGCACTGAATAGAAGGAACACGCGTTAGTAAAAAAAAAAATAATAATCCAAACTGGTTTTTCTTAAGAGATTGAGTAGAAAATGTTTCAATCTTCTTGAAGAGCTTAAAAAGAAAACACCAAAAGGAGGTGGGGAGAAGTAAGACCACTCGAACATTGAGGCAAGAGAGGAACTGAAATGAAATAATAATAAAAAAATATTAAGAGGCAGAGGGGAGGTAGCAGAATGTAAGGGAATAATAAAAATGGAGTAAGGAAGAAAAAAAAAGTTAGTCTTCGGGATGTTTTAATTGACCTCGCTGGCCGCCCCAGTAAAGAAGGGGGGGAAGGCGGAAAAAATAATAATTGAGCTGACGGTATGCCAGGAGGAACGCCATTGGTTCGCGTTGGCGACCATTGAGAAGGGCGCTTTCAAGTTCCTTCGTGATGTCTCTATCGCCATGTGGTCGCTACTGGCATTCCGGGTTGCTATAATTGGCGCATTATCCACTTTGGGATGAGAAAAAGTAAGAACAATTAATTTCGCAAAGCTTTCTATCTTATGACGTTTGTTCCGATCTCAAAATTTTTACTTCTTTTACAGCAGCAGATTTCTGAATAGGCAATTACCTATAGACAGTAGACTTGAAGGTGGTAAAACAGAAATCGTCTGAAAAAGTCTAACAATTTAACAAAATTATTATTATCTAAAATATTTGACTGTAACATTTCCATATTTTGTAATTATTGAATTTTATGTCCGTGAATATTTCTTGTTTATTTTTATTCTTGATCATCTTTTTATTAACGTCAAATTAATTTATAGTTATTTGGAAACATAATATAGAGCTCAGAAATCTGTATTTTGAAAGAATTTTTATTTTATTTATCACTGAATTAGCGAATTGACATGTGTCTGTTCTTAAGCGAAAAAAAGTAAATAATAAAATAAATAATCTGAGAATTTATTGTACAGTTTGAGATATAAGAAAAGCAATTCTCCCCATCCTCTAAATTCTTTAGATGCCTTTATAGCAATCAAAGCGAATTTTTCACATGATTTATTTTATTTTTATTTATTTTGTTGTTGTTGTTGTCAAAATAAATCTCTGATTAGTTTTGTTGGATGATCATTTCTGGTCTTGTTTCTAATCCAATTTTCTTTTTCAAAGCATTTTATCACGAAGTTAACAAATCGAAAGAGACAAATTTACCTATTTAGAAGTGTTTTGACTGATTTACTATTTCGCGGTGAAAAATAGTCAGTTTTCGATTATCATTCGTTACTTCTTCATATTTCCGAATGCTTTTTGGATTAACATAATATGTTTTGGCAAAATATATGTATAAAAATATATTTAAAAAAAACAAGCGCTATGTGAAAATAAAAATAGTGACTCATTATTATTTATTTATTTGAAATAAGCACGCTTCTTCCATTCAAAGAAGGCATTAATCCAAAACACACAAGAAATACAAGCCATAAATCAAATTAAAACACATAGGAAAAAAAAGCATACGATATTACTTTGTAAATAAATTGTAATCATGTAATTATTAATATTATAATCTATACTTATAATAAAGCTCAATGTGTGTGTGTGTGTGTTGGCGCTCTACAGGCCAGACCATTGGACCTACAGCTACCAAATTTGGTACATGTATACCTTGGAGGTCGGGA
>JAPMOQ010059947.1:0-12226 GCA_026543055.1 Argiope trifasciata
TGAATTATCCTTCACAAACCCATCCTTCCAATTGAATTATTCTCATAACATCATAAAAAAAGGATTTTCCAGATTTGATGGATATAAGAGAAGCCAACGCACGTAAGATAGAAGAGAGTCACCATGCAGCCGACCACCCCGCCACCACAGGATGTGTGGTGGTCGACTACTGAAGAAGTGTTGGATGGGACCGATCGAACGGCGATGAGCGGCGTGTTCAGAGGGTGAGCTTGAAGTACTTCCCCAGCCTGCGGGTCGCCTTTTTGGAGAGGTGGTAGATAGGGTCCAGCTTCCGGGTGTCCGCCTCCGGCTGCAGGTAGAGGGCGAGCCGCTGCTCGCTCTGGCAGGCGAACAGGCTGTGCTGCGAGGACCTGCAAGGAACAGGCATTTAGTGTCATTTCATTGCGACAGATGGCACCACAGGTTCAAAGTCTAAAGGTGGGTTCAGACGAGGCTTATTAAGGCCTTATCACACGGCAAAATATCGTCGGCACTTTCACTCAGCAAACGACAACGAAAGTGACGTCACTTCAATGTTTCACATTGAATTTCGTTCACGGACCATATTTCCGACGACATTTTCGAACTGGTTGGAAAAAGTTGTCGATTATGAAAAAGTTGCTTCACCGGTTCTGAGGATAGAAATAGAAAATAGCTGACGGAAAGTGCAGACGATATTTCGCCGTGTGATAAGGCCATTAGAGTCGAGGCCTTATCACACGGTGAAATTTCATCAGCACTTTTACGTTTCTACCCTCAAAACCGGTCAAGCAAGTTTCATAATCGGCAATTTTTTCCAACCAGCTCGAAAATGCGGTCGGAAATATGGTCCGCAAACGAAATTCAACCAATCAGGTGAAACTTAGAAGCGACGTCACTTTCGTTGTCGTTAGCTGAGGGAAAAGTGTCGACGATATTTTGCCGTGTGATAAGGCCTGTAGAGTCCCATTGTCCGCATGTAGAGATTTAATTAGCGGCCATTACCGTTCCGCATTTAGTGTTATTTTATTGCAATAGATGACTTGGATTTGTAGATTTTTTTGGCGCAAGAGCCAATTCTGGCCATACTGCGCCAACCTCATGGTATATACAGTAAAAGCTCCTTATTCGCGTTTTTACTATTCGCGGATTTAAAAAAATGCGACCCAAATTATGTATTCGCGGCTAAAAATTTTTTTGTTTGCGGATCTAATAAGTACATACATCATAATAAAAGGATTCCAATAGGTGTCCAACCCAATATCCTTTGTAAATGCTGTCCAATGGACTAATAAAAAAAGTAAAATAGATCTTATTACAACTTTGTTTAAAGTATGTTGTTAAATGCAGACTGCAAACATAGCCGAAATCGCGAATGGAATAGGACGAGATGGGTTCGAACAGATGGAATCAAGTGACATCCAGGAATGGCTTGAATCGCAAGATGAAGATTTGGCTGAAACCGACTCGGAGGAAACGTTCAATTCACAGCCCATTGAAGAAGAGGCTTCAACAAGCACTGGAAACGTGGCATTTCATTTGAAACATCTTAGTGAATGGCAAATGAGCTTTGCGATTTCTTTGTGAACATTGATCCGTCTATGAAACGAACTTTTATTTTTAAGATGCAGATAGCTAATGCGACTGCTGCGTACCAGTCTGAATGGAAGGAGCTTTCGAAAACTTCCGAACAAGAGAAAATGACAAAATTCTTCAAACCATTGACTAAGGCTTAAGATAATAAATCAAAATGATCAAAAACTTCCAATTAAATTGATATATATATATATATATATATATATATATATATATATATATTACTTTACCACCTAGGAACGTATCCCGTATAAATGACCATTCCGTATTCACGGTTTCTGTATTCGCGGCATATTTATGGAACATATACCCCGCGAATAAAGAGCTTTTACTGTATATGAAAAGAGAGAAAACATTGCAATCGTTCAAAAATTTGAAGCGGGGATTTCAATGAATCCTCACGTCTTGCACCTTACTGAGTTAAAAAAAAACACATTTTTGTTAAATGCCTGCCTCTCTGACTACGACAAAGACAATTGAAAAACGTTTTGAGCTACACAGATGAAATGCGGTATACGGCCTTCACACCAAATTTGCAGATTTCTATCAAATTCTAAATTAAGTCAATTCAGAGTAAGTCCCTCTGTTCGAATTTAAGTCAACACGATAACTACAGAGCAGAGAGGTATAAATGAACAAAGTCTTGTACACAGAGCTATCAATTGTTCCCTTTTTACATTCTTGATAAGCGGCATTTCCGGCCAGCTGTTCACCATCTGTTAAAACTCTAATGCATCCAGATTGCAGAAGAGGAATCTTCTTATCACCGAGTGGTCGTCGCATCTGGTCATTAGTAGTGTCAGCTGAAGGCCCACGCGTTGGGTTTATCGTTTAAGAGATACTTTTTGCACCCTCAAGGAAAGGGAGTGTCAAGCCATCTGGATGGCAAACTTTTTCCATTGTGAAAGGACTATTATTAATAAATATTCCTGAACGGACAGTTACAAGGACGTATCATTGAAGGATATTCCCACGATATGCTGATAAATATGAGAGAGGCATTTTGCCAAACGGCTATTGGGGGACAAGGAGCTCAAATGACCAATGGGAAGTGAGAGTCAGAGATTGGACAGAGCTAAAATGTGTTTCTTTTCTAAGGAGAGAGGAAGAGACTTCTTGGATTGCGGACAGCTGGATGAAGCTCCATCCTAGAGTAGCCGTGTTACCTAATTAATGTTAATTTTTCGTGGTGTTATTTTTCCGAAAGGATAGACAACTCTTTTCACGATAAACCTTCGACAATTGTATAAATGTCAACCCCTTCCAAATGGAGTAAGTATCAAATATTTTAACCTAAATTAGAGCAAGTATTTCGTATGAGCACGTATAGCTGCAAATAAACGAATTCTCTGAAATTCTACTCTTTTACTTGATCTAGATATTACCGCAGGCACATGCGCCAAATGTTATATAGGAATGACCGTTTGTCGATGTCAATGCAACAACTTAAAAATCCATTGACTTTAATGTATGAAATTTGATATGTGATTTTATGACTACAGTTGCATCAAATATCCTTATAGAAGACTGCCATAGAGCAAATGCAAAGGATGATTGAGAAATGGTACCTTATTGTAAACGGTGAACAGATTCCTAAATAACGAAGATTAAACCCTTCCGTTTTATGATTACTTCTAAGAACAGCAGATACTCACAAAAGGCAAATGGATCTGAACTTGGGGTCATTCTGGAAATCTTCCTGGATCTGCTGGATGGTCTTTCTGGAATGCTTTTCGGTCAGGAGCAGAGAAGGGAAGTGGGGATGCTCTGCTCAAGAAAGAAACTATTTCAGTAAGAAATAAAAGGAATGCATTTCATAAAAACAAATCACTTAAAACACATTGCCGCAACTTCTTCTTGAATGCAGCCAACCACCCCGCCACCACTGAACGTAGCAGTATCGACAGGATTTGTGGTGGTCGATTGCTGAATAAGTTGTGTCCAACCTTACATGGACCGATCCGTCAAACGAACATTCCTTTTGGGGTAGTCAATAGCTGTCTTTCTCCCCATCTGCACACTCTCAAACAGTTGGAATGAAGTTGTCCATCTTTAACATCATATCCTTCAGGGTTTTGAGATGACCCGGTACCATCAGTACTGTACTTAAATCGTTATTGACAATCTTCAGGTCCTTCCTTCACTCTGAGACCTCCATACATTCCAGTCAATAGTGGTAAACCGTTCCGATTTCTCCACAAATACATATATTTCCTGCGTTCTTCCAAATCTTTGGAAATAGGCAGGAAATCTCCCATGGCCAGATATTATTTGGATAATAAGTGGATGGTATCTTCTTATTTTAATTTCCGGATTAAGAGTAAAGTCGAAAATGACTTTTTTTTGGACATATACCATCAGTCAAACCATTGTTTTATTTCTTCTCTCAATTCCCCCTTATAAAACACCACTTGATTTGGGGACAATCATATCAGTATTCTCTTTCTGTGTCGCCCACTTCGCATAGTGATCCGCCTTTTCATCCCCATCTATCTCAATTTGGGCTATCATCCAATTCAACTTTATCGACTGGCTAATTTTATCACTTTTTAACTTTTCTTTTATCGTCCCTATGACCTTATGACAAAGAATTTCGGAAATATCGACAGGATGACTGCTGCATGCTGTTATACTCAATGTGAAAATTCCACTTTAAGAGCAGTTGAATTTTACAAGTCAATATCCTTTTATATCGTCTAAAGATTAATTTAAGATAATCATGAAGATATATATTTGGCAAACAGAGCCAGCAAAGCACACAGAAACAAATGGACGGCACATATCAATTATCTAGTTGAAAGTTTATTTAAATTTTTAACAATTAATGTTAATTGCATGGTTTACATCAGCAGTCCTTTGGGCATTCTTCGACAAGATTTAAGAATATGGACAAAGGGAATTTTTGATCTTTTTCACTTTAATTGGACCATAATGGATATTTATCGATCACCTGACATCGTTGACGGGTCATCTGCATTTCAATCAAGCACCATTTTTCACATTAGTGTCGTTGTTGTCTAATGCCACTTGGTCATACCACGCCCGAATGAGCGGAACTCTTTCGAATGAAGGCAGAGGTGTGAGCCTCCCGTTGTGAACGAGCGCCGTTCAGGTGAAATGACGACTATGCTCGAACACACACAGCACAACCCTTTTGAGGAGGCGGTCGAACTCATTCATCCATCCGCAAGTCAGAATTGAGATCCGTATCAGAGACCGACTCATCCTTGATTCAGTACCCCCAGAGGTATCGTTTTGTGATGGGAACTTGGAGGACTTTGCAGTCACGACCTATGGAACGTGCCCCCACTGACATGAGCCAACACGGCGGTCTTTGGACAAGACGAGGACAGAACCAGCGACTTTTCAGTTACGAGATGGACGCTCTACCAACCAGGCTACTGCGGCCCTATACATGAGCTGTTTTGCTTTTCAAATGATGACATATACTACGTTTTGTTTTTAAAGACGTACTTTCGCAAACTAGCTTATCCATTTGCATATCCATACATATTTTGGCACTTGCGTATCAACCACATGCCAACGCAACTAATCATGCCATGTAAGTCCGTGAAGTATGTTTGCCAATGATATGGCCTGGTCAAAGAAACATGTGGTGAGCGTGGCTTGCTTGAAGTGTGTTTGTTACTGAGCTAATAAATGCCTAAAGAAAACCTCCAATGCACACGCTGCTGTTGCATTTCAAGTTCATTAATGTCATGCATCTAAGCTTGAAGTTAAGGTATCCGACTACGTTCAAAACACTGCTTATCGACCACATCGGCGAATTCTTTTTAAATTATTATTTCTTGTAGTTCAGACTTTCCTCTTCAAAAAAAAAAAAAAAAAAATGTTACTAGTAAAATGAATGCCTAATCTATTATGCAGGGAAATTTTAAGCAAAACCATATTTTTCAGCTAAAATTTTGTCTTCCATTTTCTCAAAACCTTAATGTTTATAAAGATTCTCCACCTTTAACACGTTATCTCAAAAAATAATAAAGACATTTACATAAAACTTTCAGTGTGTGTTTTAAGTAATGTGTTCAATGAAATGAACCAAAAAGTTTTATTGTAGGTGCAATGCTTTTTCATTTATAAGTGTTTTTAGAAAAATTAAGTTGTGAATGGATGGAAAAAAATCCATATATACATATTTTTTTACCCATAACTTCTTTACATCTCAATATTTTTCTTATACTTTGGTTCATTTCATTCATTTTTATATTCTATAACTTGTGTACAAAGAAAAATAGGATAGCTACTTTGCAATTTTATGTAGAGTGTGAACCGTTTTGGTTAAATTTCATTGAAATTTACTATAAATTTTCCTATTTCTCAAAATATATTATGTTTTCAAATAATTTTGTTGCATTCTCGGTAATTTGTGCTATAATTGGCAATACATCTAAAAACCATAATCTTAAATAGTTTTTAAAAAATAAAATTTTTTGGAAATTCTCCTTTGAATGTAGTCGGATACCTTAAACAGCAGCACG
Organism: Argiope trifasciata; assembly: GCA_026543055.1. NCBI lineage: Eukaryota > Metazoa > Arthropoda > Arachnida > Araneae > Araneidae > Argiope > Argiope trifasciata. The sequence continues at coordinate 6,075 of JAPMOQ010059947.1, forward strand.
CAATTAATACACAAGTATCCATACTTCAAGAGGCAATACATCCAGATGAGTGTAACATGCTAAACACATTTGTAAAGTTGCAATCCGAAAGTTAGAATCGATGGCTACTTAATGACCAAATATCTACAGCAAAAAGGTTTTTTTCGTTATTTCATTTGTTTGAGCTTGAATCAGCATTGTACTGAAATATCAAAATGGAAGATTTAGCTGTAAAGGGAAAGATAAATAAAACTGACAGAAAAAGAAGGAGAATTTTTTTTTATTTGTCCTGCCTTTTATTTTTAGTATATATATTATTCTAATCATTACTGCTTCCAATGAAACTTCATTTTATTCTATGAACATAAAAAAAAGGAGTGCATTTCATGGATAAATGCAAATCAGGTCTCTTGAATTTTTTTAAGTACCTCAATGCTCCATATAAACCTTTCTGACTGCTAAAGATTTAGTTACGTGAAGACATGCATAGAAGATATATGCTCCTTTCAGAGATGCAATGCAAAGTGCAAAATGTTGTTCTAAATATTCACTGACTTATTGTGAAAAATTTTGAAATCCAATATTGTTAAACTATTTTTCATCACATATTTTGCAGCTTCAGATATGAATAAAAATTTGCAGGGTGTTGAGATTATAGGAAAAATTATATACATAATGATGCAAATAATCATTTCAAAGTAGATGTGCAAGATATATCCAGGTAATAATCAAAATAATAGATTAATAATAATAATAGATTTTTCGATTAAAAACAATAAAATTAAATCAATTAAACTTGCATGGAAAATATGGTTCTTTTATTAACCAAATGTATTAAATAGCTTAATGAAATCAATATAAAAGTATTATTAATTGCAATAATACATCTAAGAATAATTTATCAAAACCAACAGAGTTATGCTTAAAAGAGATAAGAGTGTAGATAAAAGTGTAATTTTTGCACTAATTCTTTAAAAAATTGAATATCTTTTCAAAGAGATATAAAAACATAACCTTAATATGCTTAAACAGAATTATTTGAAAAATCCCAATTATTCATATAATTTAGGTTTAAAAAAATGAGTGCAAATATTTACTGTAAAAAGTTATTTATAATCTTATATCTTCTCACAGTCAAATAGAATAGTAACTCAAAATTGAATTTCATTTGAAATTATTAATTTTGTGTGTGTGTATTGTCTATTTCCAAAAGTTTATTTATTTTGATATTCAAGTAAATTGAAATTTATTATTTTATAATTTCATCCGAATTGTTTCTACTCGTCATTTAAATTTGGATAAAAATTTGTAATTTGATTCTAAAAACCTAATGGCAGACTCTCTCTATATAAACTAAATAATACTAATACATAATAATAAAATATACTAATAAAAAATTATATCCTAGTTAAATACTGTCAAAGCTCCTCATTCGCGTTTTCACTCTTTGCGGATTAAAAAAATGCGACCCAATTCTTATATTCGCGGCTAAACATTTCTTCATTCGCGGATCTAATAAATACATGCATCATCATAAAATGATTTCAAACCAATATCCTTTGCAGATGGCCTCCAATGGACTAGTAAAAAAAGTTAAATTGATCTTATTACAACTTTGTCTAAAGTACGTTGTTCAATGCAAACATAGCCGAAATCGCGAATGGAATAGGACGAGATGGGTTCGAACAGATAGAATCAAGCAACATTCAGGAATGGCTTGAATCGCAAGATGAAACTGACTTGGAGGAAATGTTCAATACACAGCCCATTAAAGAAGAGGCTACCACAAGCACTGGAAACGTGGCATTTTATTTGAAACGTCTTAGTGAAGGTTTAAGAGGGGCAAATGAACTTTGCGATTTCTTTATGAACATTGATCCGTCTATGGAAGGAAGTCTTATTTTTATGAATCAAATTGCTAATGCGACTGCTGCGTATCCGTCTGAATGGAAGGAGCTTTTAAAAACTACCAAGCAAGAAAAAATGACAAAATTCTTCAAACCATTGCCTAAGTCTTAAGATAATGAATCAAAATGTTCAAAAACTTCAATTAAATTGACACACGCACACGCACGCACGCACGCACACACACACACACATATATATATAAATTTTGTCATCTAGGAACGTATCCCCTACAATCTCGTATAAATGACCATTCCGTATTCACGGTTTCTGTATTCGCGGCATATTTATGGAACATATACTCCGCGAATAAAGAGCTTTTACTGTACTAAAACAGAGCTCTTTCTGTTATTTTGTTTTTTAAATACAAGCCACATACTTTTCTCCACGCCTTAAAAATGATTACATATAAAAAAATTTATTTAAGTAGTTATACATAAACCAACTAATAAAATCATACATGAATTAGGCTTTCAGCTAATATATAAATTTGGTAAAAAATCTTTCTGTTGATTTCTTTCGAATGATGCCATTTTTTATGATTGCACGATAAACGATGCCAGAATAAAGCTGGGTGTCTTCTTTTTTTCCATTATTACACTTTTATGCTCAATTTTTATTACTAACTTGTAAACCTTTGCTATGGTTAATAATACCCAAGACGGTTTTCATGTAGAGCAAAATTAAGCACACAATCTAATTTGTACTAAAAATTCTGTAGTATTCCTTTATTAATATTGGCAACATATACACGCCATCTCCTATAAGTCACAAAAAAAAAAAAAAAAAAAAAAAAGAAAAAAAGAAAAGAAAAAAAAGAAATGCAATTTTCAAAATATATAGCAAGGCAGGGCACGACATAATGTGTATGATAAACACAAAAAGAAATTAAATAAAAATGCATAAAAACAGGCTTTTTAGAAAACGCATTTAAAAAAGAGAGAGAAAGAAACGAAGAAATATCATTTGACAACTCACCTTTTAAAACTTTATGGGCGTAATTGTAGAGCAGAAGGTAAAATGTTGGCTCCAATTCGTATGGTTTCTCCATTTCTTGCTTTTCTGCATTGTATTCCAGTTCTCTAAGAATGGTGAAACCACAATTCCACTGTGGGATGAAACGGAAACACATCAAAACTAAAAGCTTTCCAAACAGAAATTTTCAAGGAAAAAAAACAGTGCTTGTTGTATCAGCATTTTAGTATTAACAAAATGTTATTATTAAAAGTTCTCAAACTGCCAAAATGCTGGAACATCAGTTTCGTTTAAATATTTAACACTGATTTGGAACTAAACAAGTTTGCTTTGTGGCAAAATACCACTTACGATTGTAAAAAAAGAATTTTAATATTTGAATTTGCTTAGTAAAAGAATTTGCTGAAATTATCATTTATGTTTTCTACAAGAAATTGTAAAGTTAAAAAAAAATCTTAAAAATCAAAATTAAATCTTATACGCCATACTCCCACTTTTTGAGTTTGAGCTTTAAAACCGAAAATTAAAGTCAGCAATTAAAGATTTAAAGTATTGACAGTTCTGATTTCCCGGCTACATCATTTTTTTTTTCAATACAGGATGATCCTATTACAAAACGGATTCTCTAATATCCCCAAATTCTGGATTTTCTCCTTAGCATTTGCCAGCAGCCTTTAAAAGTAGTTGACAAAGAGGCTCTGCAGAAATTGCATTTGTTTCAAGAGAATACACAATACAATACAATCAAGAGAATACGATAACAACATTTTGAGTTATCGGCTTTACATTTTTCTAAAAGCACATATCGACAAACTTCAGCCCCTTATTGAATTTACCAGAATATTTTATAGATCTATGTAACACAGATGTGTAATCGTAACTGTTCCCATCGGCCCTCTATCGGCCGCTGCCATGAACCATCAGTCCATGTCTTGGAAGCGAACGTAAAGTATGATGAAATCCCCGAGTATTATTTTAATGCATATATGTTAAATGTTATTGTCCTAAATAGTTTTGTCCCCATGTAAATCATGTCCTTTAATGTCACTAAATGTATTTTTAACTAAATTGGCATGATTTTATGATTTTAATAGTCTACCCTGACAGAATTAAAATTTTGGCGCCCTTTCGGTCACAATAATTTGGCAGCCCAACGTTCGGCCCGAATCAATATTAAAAACTTGAAACTTCAATGTTTACATTCCATGGCAGGGACTCACTTTCTTTTCAGCTTTTTAGTTATCACCCTGGATAACTAGGTTATGATGAAAAGAAACCAGCTGAAATTCTTCGCCCCGAAGAATGAGAAGTATCAGATAAGTTTTGCTATTGTTTTGTAAATCATGTCCTTCAATGTCATTAAATGCATTTTTAACTAAATTGGCGTGATTTATTGATTTTAATACTCTACCCTGACAGAATTTTGGTCACAGATGTTAAATCTGTTCACCGCATTCTATCCATCTAGCTCTCATTTTTGCATTTACCTTGTGAACTTAAATATGAACAAAGAGCTTTTGAGGTTTCCTTTCCTTAGACTTTGCTCGAAATTTACAAATTTGGTGGAACCAAATTTCATTTGTCTAGCTCAAAGCGTTTTTGTGAAATAGTAGTGTTCATTGACAAGTAGAGTGCCAAAAATGTGTTTTTACGAACGCAAAAATGCTCAAAACCAAGTGAAACATTTTAGATTGAATTTTTTACCGATTCCAGTACCTTCTCGACGTGTACCAGAGAAAAAAAATGAGCTGTCACCTTTGCCTCGAAGGAAACAAACAGCTTTCATAAGAATGTAATAAAAAGAGGAACCTTATGAGCACACATATTAAAAGTAATTATTGGAATAGAAATTTATTTGCAGAGCATCGTTTTTGAATTGATACATAAATTTCTTCATGCAATGAAATAACAAAGTATTCCTTACCAAGTAATTAATTACTTTTTCATCGAAGACTTTGTGAAGGAGTAGAACAAGAGTACTGCTTCCATACCTTTGCACATAAAGAATATGTTTCTGAAACTCGTTACTCTCTAACCTATCATCGTCGACAGGCGCACAATCGAAGCTTTGGCTTCCTGCTGGCGACTTTTTCGAATAATTTGGAACGCCAACATCGATAGTAGCTCGCCTCGACAGAATAGGACGCCTGGTAGAATGAGGCTTTCTACTACTCGTGTCACTGGAAGTGCGGCACTTTAGAACCTGGATTTTTGAAATTTCTTCTGTTGTTTCGGAATAATAATGACCTTCACACGGCTTAGAGGTCAAGAGTTCACATGCGCACTGATGATGCGCGTAACCAGATATATTTACATCGGAGTTCCAGCGTTTGAGAGATACATTGTTCAGTCTAATGGAAGGGTGGCAGTTTGTGCACAAAGTGCACCTGAATTCCAAATCGCAGCAGCTCGTCATGTTGGTGTGCTGCATCTTGGATCTGGACACGAAACTGCTGGCCAAAAGCCGAGCATGGGAAGGACAAAACACAGCTAAAGGAAAAAAAAAGGAAAGAAACATATTTTCATTCCATCAGAATTTTTATAGGATACAATAGATTCGGCAAAAATAGATATATGGCAAATCTTAATGTATGTACCCAAGGGCAATACGATCAGTTTCAATTTAAATTAAAACTAATATTATATTCAAAAAATGAAAAGGTATAGGCATGTTATTACGGATTTCCTATCCTAATCGGTCGGGTTTGTTTGTCTGTAGAGTGGGTGTGAGAAGATGAGCACACACAATGATCAGTCCTTCAGTAGACGGCAAAACATAGATGACGTTTGTAAGCAGGACAATACACAGCACAACTATATACAGCACAACTATATACAGCTGATACGAACACACAGGACTGTACACAGCAGTACTCTGCGGCAGACAATAGCCCACAATAGCAACAGTAGTCCACAGGCAGAAGTTCCGTAGTGACAACGTCCACAGCACACAAAGCGGCCAGACAGGGTTCAGCAGGAGAGGGAATCTTAAAGGGATTCTTTTCTACACTCACGTAGGTCTCTCCCGAACAGGCTGAAACTACTCCTCTGTCTCTTCTTGCCTTCTCTGCCGACTCACAACTTCGCACAACGGGACTACTCCTCAGTTCAGGACAGCTTCTTCCCGACGACGACACAACGGGCTACGGCACAGGCTTTGTCAGAACACGCCGCACAACTATCCAGCAGTCCTTTGTTCGGGACAGCTCCTTCCCGACGACGACACAACGGGCTACGGCACAGGCTTTGTCAGAACACGCCGCACAACTATCCAGCAGTCCTTTGTTCAGGAC
>JAPMOQ010059947.1:33457-44221 GCA_026543055.1 Argiope trifasciata
CACTACAATTATTTTTGGAAACAAAATTATATGAATATTTGAAAGTTACAATAGAAATTTTTATACATCAACTTTATGTTTTAGCCCAATACGCATGACACATAAATCTATTTCAATTACAGTGAATATCTATAATTTTTTTTTCTTATATGCACTGTGACAACAGGTAATCAAGCCTTTGACAGATTTCTTAAATCAGTTTGATATATTTCCATTCTGATGACAAAACTACATCTTAACTTTTATCTATATTTCTTATTTCATTTTTAGCTGCTGTGTTTACATGCATACAAGCAGGTAAATAAAATTCTCATAAATGGATGAATTTGATAGAATTTTAGTATAAAAATTACACATCAAATTTAATACTCTTTCATTTTCATATTATGCTTGCAGACATGTAGAAACAATTGCAAAAGCATTGAAAAATTTTATACAGATCAACAATGGTTGTGGCAAAATACATTTCAAATTTCATACACCTAGAAAATTCTGTTTTTTCATTTATCTAAGAATTTTTTCCCCCATACTTGCAAATGAACCTATCAATCTAAGCTAACTTTTTTATGGATTGGACGCAAAATATGATATAGCTTCACAAACTTAACTATAAATTAATACAGTTAAACCTACCTTAATAAGAAATTCACATGATGAGTAATAAAACAAAATGAAATTTAAAATTGTATATTTGAAGTCAATATGTGAGGACATTATTATTTTTAAGTCATTATTTGTCTTAATTAATTTAAGTCATTAAGCAGTTTAAACTGGTTTGAAATAAATGACTTCTCTATCAGTCTCTATCCCTATATATATAAGGATAATTTTCACCTCTGGTGGCATTCTTTTATGCAAACAATATTTTTGTTAAAAAAAAACTGCTATTTTCTAACTTCTGAGATCATAAAACTGTTTCACAATGGATTAATCTTAGAGCAAGAATCGAATAATTTAATGTTTCACACTGAAGAATGAATGAAGTGATATTTCCTCACTGGGGGAACATAGAAAATTACTTAATTTCCTGCAAAAATATAATAATAACATTCCATGAATGTAACAACTATGATGCAATAGTTCTATATCAGCCTTTTAAAAACACATCTGCTGTCAAAGAAGCACACAATAACAATTCGATACTGGTAAAAGCAGGTTTAAAAATATATGCAATTAAAAGATGATGCTGAAGATTGTCATTTATACTTTATTTATTAATTATAGAATTCTGAGCTTCAATAATCATTGCCTACATAAGATTCACAACTTCCTAACCAAAACAACATCATGTTCTCACATGATAAAAATGTAAGAAAGTAACATGCTTAACAAGTATGTTTCTCAGAAGAAGTGACATTGTGCCATCACATGCTAGGATGTCCGGCGTCCATTTGTATTGAGTGCTAGTTAGTAAAAAACCCTTATATTGACATTGGAAACAGTTTTGACCACATAATGCTGTCTACTAGGGTCTTAGGCAAGAACCTATGGTACATCAATCGACAAGATTTTATCTCTCTCTAAGGTTATGGGGCTACAGGTGTATTGCAATGATATTCATAACGTGGTGAAAGGATATAGCTAGAATCACTAAAGAGCTTATGGGGCTGCAGTATATGTCACATAGCATACCCTAGTAAGGCAATAGATAAGCACATTACAAATTCATTTAACAATAACGTTGTGCCTGAATTTTGTCAAAATTTGAATCACAGCCAAAGACAAATATTTTTTGATAATTTCTTTGTAAAAAAACAAAAACATGTATTATATATAATAAATTATATTATCTATACAAATATTATAAATGCAAAATTTAGATAGATGGATATTTTTAGTCAAGCATGCCAGAACGGCTGAATAGAAATGAAATTTAGCACAAAGAGAGATTCTGGCCAGGAACAGAACATAGGTTACTTTTTATTCTAATTAATTAAATGGTTAATTTTTTATTCATTAAAAACTAATTTTCGCACCAAAAAACTGAGGCTAAATTCTGTTAAAGATGAGTAAGGCTTCAAGGGTTTTTTCCCAACAGTAATGAGGTTAAGCTTAGCAGAATTTCATCTGATTATTTCAAATGATTTTGTTTATTTTCTTTGTGTTTGATGTATTTAAAATCAAATGTTGCTAATGAATCAATCTTTCGGATTCATTCCGAAGTACTTTTAAATGAAAAGAGAACAGAATAAAGGAAACTAAAAATTTCTAATCTGTATTGAGTTGCCCTAACTGCGTAGGACGTGTAGTCAGACGTGTGTTACACCAACTAGAGTTGAAAGTTCGTGACTGATTGTTGACAACTGTGTTTTAATTTAAATGAAAAAAAAAATGATTTATGTAATACTGTTGTAGCTATCTTAGTCTTGATCAATAAATAAAAAGGATTTGACCTGATTTTAAAGAAACATGGACTTGATTTGCTGTTTTGTTTTATTTTGGGTATACAATGTAAATAAATGGTTTTTAGGTTAACTGCGTGTTTTTATTATTAAATTGTATTTATGTTAGTTCTATATTTTTCAGATATGCTAATACTTTTTATATATCTTTTTAAGGTTAGCTTTGACTTTTTTGTCATTATTTGATAGTTTTTAGAAATGCAAATCTAATCTTTCGATGAAAAGTAATAAAGCTCTGGCTATGAAAGTAGCTAGAGGATCTGTTTGCAGTTTTAGCAAGCCCTTGCTGACCCCTCCAGCTGCGGGATAAATACACTTTATCAGGAGATATGACACTCACAATGACCTATCATTCACAGAACTTTGGTATATACAAAGAATAAAATGATCAAAAATGTTTCGCTGATTTTGACCTACCTCCACTGGAGGGGAAACAACAAACAAAGTTATGAAGTGTGACATTTCTGTTTTAGAAGCTCAGGTCAATGAAATGACATTACAATTATTTCACAGCAGCGTCAAGTCTACGATTATGAACGGAGTAAATAATGGAAACGGATTATTCATTTCTTGAAGCATCAGGGAGTATCGATAAAATGTTTGAGTTGAACCTCCTCCTAGTCTAACTCTGCAAGGGCTACAATATAGTTCTGGATATAGTTTCTAGCTACAAAATTGCTTAGTAGTGGCCAGACTGCACATTCTGTTTTCAAATTGTCACTTAGTTTTGCAAGCAAAGATACCTCAATATACAGCATCACCTAAAACAGCGGTCGGGGAAACCTTTTGCACCAGTGCAAATGAATAGCATGGGACGAGGGAGTCTATAGGTGTTAAACCACAGCTTGTAGTACATACATGGCAACAAAGTGGTGATGGGCGATATTGTTGTTTTGCTCACAGACAATCACTGCTGACTGCAGATCAGACCGTCAGTTCTCATACATATACATCAAAATTCCCAAGTAAACGAAGTCGTGGGTAAAAGCTAATAATATATATATTTTGGAAGGGGCAGAATTAAATGATTTATAACCGTTTTTGTATGGATTCACATAGATAAAACTATATCATTAAATAAGTGTTTCATATTTTGTAAAAGATTCAGAAATGAATTATGCTCATTAAGTCAATTGTAATCTTTTTTTTTTCTTCATTTTCCTAGTTTCACACCATTTTGAGTTATGTTTAGATGAATATAGATGGATGGTCAGACAAACATTACAAAGATTTATTTAATTCAAAATTTATAGCTAAGCTGTAAATTTGTTAAAAGGATGACAAATTAAATTTCATATTTATAACTCATTACAATTTCAAATTATCATATTCGATTTAAATAATACTTTCTATATCTCTTTTATCTGAAAGTGAAATAATTTATTCCACATTAATTAATTACTATTTATACTCACCAATAAATAATTACCAGACCATAGAAATGCAAACTTCCCTTGATCCAATACAATAATTGATGGCGTTGAAAATGTTGATTTTAAAAACTTGGCAACACCAACAAGTTGGCAACACAAAAAGTAACGATGACTTTCTGATGCCTGGAATGTGCAAGTGAATACACAACTTTTAAAATTGGAATAAATATTGTTTGTCTTTCAAGAAGATAATTTTAATATAGTTATAAAGATCCTAAAAAAACATTCACAAAAGAGAAATAAAGGTACTTATTTCTCTTTTATGAATGTTTTAGAAAATACATTAATTATAAATAGGAATTGATATTTTATAATTATATGTACATACATCATCACTTTCATACATTTTACACATATAAAAATATATTTTTAATTTGCCTACACTTACCTTAATCTGTGTTCATAAAGGTTCTATTATTGTTATTATTTTTACACTTTAAATATATTGTTTCAATAATAGTTTATAATCAGTATGATTTATTTCAAATTTTCAAGCAGCAAAAACAGTACTAAAAATTCTTATTTATTCAAGGTATGTAAAATTCTAATTAATACAAAAATAAATTGAAAATTTTAAAATAATCACCAACACCATAGATTTTTAGATCACAGGAATAAGTATCTAATGAAATTTTCAAAACGAAATGTTTTAAATCAAGTAAATAAAAAAATGAATAAGTATGTCTTAAACTTTTAATTAAAGAAAATAAATTATCACTCTTATAAGAAGAGTTATATTGTCCTCATACCACAACAAAATAACTTTATTTTTGATAGACAGCAACAATGGCACATATATTTTTTTTTGACGTTAGTATTTAATAGTCATAAATTCATAATAACAGTTATTAATATAGACATAAGGTACTTAGATGTCAATCAATTATATTGATTTCAAAAAATATATTTTACTGTTTCTTCGGAATAAAGTTATTTTTTTAATTATTGCTACATTCGATTATAAATTTTTATCAAAAAACTACTGTTCAAATTACCTGCACCGGGAAAAAATATATAATGGCATCTTTGGGGTCATCTTCATCTTCCTGACAATATACAGTATCGTAAACAAAAAATAAATTCATTGTATAAGAATGCAAAATAGGAAGCAATTCATACAATATTTTTTATTTTTGTATGTAGATTACAATTTCTTGGGTTTAAATGGTTTCATATCATTATTTTTTAAAATAGCACTAAATTATTCTTGAATATAAATATGATTATAATCTTAGAAATTAGAAATCACATTAAAATGACTACATATTTCATCAAACTTTATAACTATTTAGCAGATTTGCGCTGAATCGACAAACACTAATATTATCAATTCAAATGTAAAAGGACCCACATGTCCCAAAAGAAAATCTTATACAAACAAAATAAACAAACAGAACATGTGACAGATTGCGAGTTATTACGTCATCAGTGATATTTAGACGGTTAAGAGTTTTATAGCTTACAGCTCAGCCACCAAATTTAGTTTTTTATTTCTATTCTAAAATTTTTCTGTTTTTTCTTTTAGATAGATAATTGGATATAACTTTATTGTCTTGTATTTTACTAAAAATATTTAGAATAAAAAACATTTTTATACACTGCATATCGATTCCATTAGTGTTACATGTGTTTCTGAAAAACAATAGTAGGAAATACAGATGATTTATTGATAAAATCTCAATAAAATATAAACAAAATTAGGTCGGCCATCGCATTCACGAGTGAAAATGCATTAAAGGATTGCCGATTCCAACGGCGCTACTTAATTATTAATTATATTATATATAAATATATATATTGAGATAGAAATACAACTTTCTAAAATGGTTATTATTACAGTAAAGGAATTAAAACGACTTATTCATCCTCATCATATTTTAAATTTTATTTTAGCTTGTTCATATTTATTCACAAAACTTGTTCGACCGTTTTGCACAATATTATACCCTAAGTCAGGATGTGAGCTGGAATTCGTAAGTACTCTATTCAAAATTTTACTTTTCAATTTTGAAAGGAAATTTAGAAAGAAAATTAAACGTATATCCTTACAAATTTAGTAATGTTAATTTAGTGCTAGTTCAGTTGAATAGTACCTATTTATGGTTAAGCACATTAATATCTTTATAAAAGTTCATAAATAACTTTATTGGTATTTGACTAATTCTAAGAACAGTAGAACTTTTTTTATTTACTTATGCTGGTTTAACTATAAATTTAGTAACATTGAATATTTTCTTTCCTGTTTCATGTAACTATAAATATATGTATTTATATAAAATAAAAATTTCTTTTCTTAACTTATTTATAGTAATTAATAAATTGATTCAATACAATTGGTTTTGTATAGTCATATCAAAAAGCAAAGATATGACTAAATTACATTCCAAATCATGGAAATTTTTCAAAAATGTATTCCATATTCATGACTTAACACTTAAAAAGTTCAATGATTTGGACAAGTTAATCGTCAAAAGTGGCTAATTTTTAGTAAACTTTCGGATTTTTTTTCGTATTGTATTTTTAAATATATATTGATTTTAAATTATTTTTTATATTTATTAATGGCAATTTTACTCATGGTATCCAAATTGTGGAAAAAATAAAACAACAAAATCCTATATATATATATATATATATATATGTATATGTATATATAAACTATAATTTGTGCAATTTTGGCTTCGATTTTACTGAAATGCATCCTTCGGCAGGTTGTGTCATAGTGTATAACTTGTGTATGATAAAGTAAAATGTAAGCATTTCTAAGGAGAATTACAGTCTCTCAAAAATACCATTTTTATTATCTTTCATGTGCACTTTCAATGTTAAAATATTTTTGTTCTCATTTGAAGCAAAAAAAAAAAAAATGGATTCATGAATAGTTTATGAATATAAAATCTTTTACGAGCATTAAATTATAGTCATAATATATCAAATTAATTATATTTTTTTAATTCCACTACAAGGAATACTTGCAATTAGAGATAAAGAATTCCTTACCTGGTATTTTAAAAACGAGATGCATCTTTTAAAAGAATTCTGTATATGATTTTCTTGTTTGCAATCAGTGAAAGTATCATACGTTTTCATATTCAGTTAAAATAAAGTTAACCGCTCCGTGCTGTGCCAAGGATGCCAAGTCACCAATAAAAATGGCAGATAAAATAAACACTTCCTTGAAATAGTTATGCTTACCACTTTTTGCATTAAAATTATAATCTTTAGTGATAAGTATTGTAACTTTTTAATCTGAGAGTTCTTTAATCTGTCAGATTTTTATTTTAAAAAAATTTTAACCTTTGGGATCACTATTGATTCTTATCTTAACAATTTTGAAGAAGTTTTTTAAACTGACTATGCCTTGTCTGTTGAGTAAAGAGCAAAATTTAGAACATGTGATGCCTGCGGTCATTTGAAGAAGGCACTGGGCAGAATTTTTTAACTTCCTAAAAAAAAACAACAATTATACGGCTTTGCTAGCAGTAGGAATGGGAACCTAGTAACTTCATTGGCACATTAGACATTAGAACTGTGTAAATAGCAGGAACACTACATACAAACAAATATCCTTTTCAAACTTCAACTCATATATATATATATATATATATATATATATATATATATATATATATATTATTCACTCCTCTCCCCCATTCTTGCATAGTTACCAAAACAACAAATTATTAATGGAAACAACTGTTAGAGCATCAAAAGAATTATAAGAGCTGTGAAGAAAAAGTTAAAACACAGACGGTTTCATAAAATAAGAATTATGGTGATTCTTTAAAGCTCATAGAAACAGTTTAAAATTTCTAAAGAATAAATATTTTCTGTTTGTGTTCGTATTAAAAATAAAATTGCAGTATCTTATCAGTTGTAAAAAACCATTTAATTAAAGTAAAAAACAAAATTAAAATCTTTAATTGATACTTTTTATTGTTTTTAGTTGAACATTTTTCATGAAATAGTTATAATTCATATACAACTCAACCACTGTAAGATGCTGTAAACAAAACGACATTAGAGTTGCTAGTAGAGCATTCTGTTGGGTTGCCATATTTTCAACAAACTTGGGGGGTACACTAATCTTCACTTCAACCATATATTCTTTTTAAATGTTATATTTCTTTCTAATAATTTTTGGAAAGTTTAAATTTTTGTGTTTCTGTCTAAAAAATATTTTATTAAGTTTTTATATATTTAACATGAAAGACATTTACAGAAATTTTTGTTTCTTCTATATTTTCTATTTAAAAAATTATTAAACTAATGATTTAGTATGCTGGATACAAAATGATTTTATTTGATTTAAAAACATTGTATGGATCAGTTGCCAAATGCACAGATTTTCACCTTTAGTATGCTTTAACTATATTTAATATGATATTTGACAAATTTTTTCTTAGAAAAATGAAAGTTTCATTGCCATTTTTTAAGTCTAATCTAGAGTTATGTATTATTGTTTTAAATATATTTCTTAATAAATCATTAAATTTTTCAGAAAGAAACGGAGATACTGATATTTCTTGCTGTGATAGTTTTTTTGCGGACAAAAAAGAGAGGTGAGATGAATTTTAATATTAAAGGAAACTTTTACAATGCTTTTGGAGCAAACTGTATTCCCCACCCATTGTATTTTTTTTAAATTTAAAGCAGGAATGATCACATGACTTTTTGCTGGCGATAGCAATAGAATGACTGCTCATGATATAATATGAATGATATCTAACAGGAGTCAAAATGATACTTCTATTAGATTTTGTCTTTTATTAGAGTGAGGGAGCCCATTCATCTATTATGATATCACCTGAGAGTCCATTACTACTTTATTTTTACTTTCTGAGATTTCTAAATCTTAAGAGTCAAATATTCCTTCTTTACTATAGAATCATTTAAGCTCTTTGTTTTAAACCGTATTTCTGGCATCAGCTTGAACCCTTGTCACCATTCTTTGGTATCATTTTGCTAAGAAGTATGTTATTTGCTAGTTAAATAATTTTCATCAAAATTCTGTGTTATATATTATAATGTTTTAATTCTCTCTCATAAAAAAATATTGAAAAAAGAAATATGAGGCTTTTATAACTAGAAAATTTGTTATTCTGAAACTGAACAAAATAATGTGGCAACTAAGACTACGGTTACTTTCAAATGTCTATTTATAATCTTTTGGGCCAGTTGAATTTTGCTGATAATTTTTAATATTAAGTTTTTTTTGTTGAAATGTACTTAATTTTTCTGAATTCTTCTCTCTTTATCTAACTTTTTTAAAAAAATTAGTCTAATGCTTTATGAATTTTTGCAAATATACTTATTTATTTAATCTCTAATCTTTTAATGATTTTTATTTTATAAATTTATTGCATTATAACATGTTAGCGATTTTACATATCTGCCATATTATGTTTTATTTCTTTACCTGATATTATTCATAAAAATTATTTCGGTCAGCAAAAATAGAGTTTTGAATTTATGGCACTTAAAGAATCACTATATGATATTTGCCTGCTTATCTTAATCTTGCTTAAAATTTCAACTCTACCACAGTATTTTTGCAGTTTTGAAATAATCTTGTAGATTCAGCATATCATTAATATTTTTCCTTACCAGCGGTATAGTTTATTATGCACGTAGTATTTAATGAGTAAATGCTGGCTAAAATAAGCATTTGCATTCAATGATTTAAAAAAATTAACTTTTGGATATCGTTTTCTAATTTTGAAGCAAGGAAAAGCAGTGACTCATACAAATAAGGCTAAATATAAAAAGCTATGTATATCTTATACATTTTTGTCTTAAAAACAATGGAGTAACTTGTCTAATAATTTGTATTCATTAGAATAAAGTTAACATTTAAAATTATTTTCATGATTCAGAATTACTTTTAATATTTGAAATGAAAATAAGAATGGTTTTTCAAAGAATATTCAAGTTCTGAGTAAATAAATTATTCAATATTTACTGTTTCATTTTAAAAGCTGTTGGGAGATTCTGGATAGGAAGCAGTTTCATCTGTGGTTTTAATTGATTTTGTGACATTGCTCTTGTTTTTTATATGTTATCCATTAAAAAATATCTATGAAATTTATTTATAGAATCCATTTTTATTTCTGTAAATATGTTCCATAGAAAGGATGATTAAATATTTTATAGGCTATCTGAATTATAGAATTTTGCTTTTTTAACCATTCTAGACTTTAATGTATTTTGATAACTTCTAATTTAATTTTACATTAGGCTGTAAATAAATCATATCTAAGTGGTTTAGATATGAATTTATTGTTGTTTGTTTTTAGGAATTGCAACCTTATGTATAAATTTTGTTCTAGGGGCTGTTCAAATGATACCATACCTCACATCTCTATGCATGTATGCAAAATTAGCCAATATTGCTCTTTTCTTCTACTCTGATCCACGGTTTGGTGTAATTTATGGTGTTCTGTGTTTAAGTGAGTTCTCTTTTTATATTCCTTAAAGAAAGGATTTATTGTTTATTAATGTTGTAATCAAACTGATTTTTTCAGTAGTGAATAATTGGCTTAAAAAATTATTATTTTCTAGTTTACTTTTGGCTGCCATTTAGTTCACTAGGAATATTATTTTGTTTAATTTCATGTATAACTTAAGTGCTCTTGGTTTTCTTATCAAAATAATTTTAAACAAGCTATAATAGACAGTTTATCCACTAAATTGTAAATTTTTTAAACATGTTCTGTTTATTAAGTACATGATCCTTCCTAATAAAGTTTATTTAACTGCCAAATCAGAATAAATAGGATGCATAGCATCATGAAAAGTCCTTAAAAAGTACTTAAATTTGAAAACCATTTTTAAGTGCCAAAATGTTTCATTTTTGAAAAAAAAAAAAAAAAAGTTTCTTAAAAATACTTATGTTTTCTCCAAAAATGCACATTCCCCCCCCCCCCCGC